>OY744536.1:292500-295000 GCA_963556195.1 Sepiola atlantica
CTGGAAAAGTTGATAAACACAACCAGGATATTCAGCCAGGATATCCAAATGGAGTTTGGAATAGAAAAATGTGCACTGCTCAAAAGTGGAAACCTGGAGACGACAGAAGGTATAGAACTCCCCAACCAAGAGGAGATGAGGGCGCTAGGAGAACAAGATAGTTATAAATACCTGGGAGTTCTGGAAGCAGACACAATCAAATATACAGAAATGAAAGAGAAGATTGGAAAAGAATATCTACGAAGAACAAGGAAACTCTTAGAAACTAAACTATATAGCAGAAACCTAGTAAAAGGGATAAACACATGGGCTGTATCACTAATAAGATACTCTGGACCATTCATAGGCTAAACCAAAGAAGAACTCAGGCACCTTGACCGGAGGACTAGAAAACTAATGACTATGCACAATGCATTGCACCCAAAAGACGATACGGACAGACTCTACATGAAAAGAAATTAATGAGGTAGAGGACTGGTAAGTATAGAAGACTGTGTGGAAGACACCAAAAAAGAGCTGGAGAAATATGTAACCCAGAACACGGAAAGACTGATCACCATAGCAAGAGACACCAGCCCAACAAACAACTCCGGAAGCACGGAAACCAGAAACAAAAAGACAAGAAATGAGACGTGGGAAGAAAAACAACTACATTGACGCTTTATAAGACTCACAAGCGATGAAGCCAATGAAAACAGCTGGGCATGGCTAAGAAAAGGACACTTGAACAGAGAAATAGAATCTCTGCTGACGGCCGCACAGAACAATGCGATTAGGACAAACTTTATTAAAGCAAAGATAGACAAACCCCAGGAAAACAGTAAATGCCGATTGTGTGGACAAAGAGACGAAACGATAAATCATATAATAAGTGAATGCAGCAAGCTAGCCCAAAAGGAATACAAGAACAGACACGACAGCGTGGGTAAAGAAGTACACCGGGAAATGTGAAAACCACTGAATTTCGAATATGCAAAAATACGGTACAAACACAAACCAGAAACTGTACTAGAAAACGAAAAACACAAAATCCTATTGGATATGAATGTACAAACAGACAAACCCATAACAGAAATGGAGACCGGATATGATAATAATCAACAAGAAAGAAAAATCCTGCAAAATCGTAGACTTTGCCGTTCCAGCGGACCACAGAGTGAAGATCAAAGAGACGGAAAAAAGAAGCCAATATACTGAACTTGCCAGAGAACTGAAAGGAATATGGAACATGAAGAAAGTCAGTATAACACCAATAATCATAGGAGCACTAGGAACAGTCCCCCAAAACATGGAGAAAAGACTAGGAGAAATAGGAATCAAAGGGATAACTGAGACCATACAAAAGACAGTAAGGATCAAAACAGCTACAATCCTGAGAAATGTCATCGAATGCGGAAACCAACCCACATAAGCAACGAATGGAGAACAAATACATGGAAGCACAAGAAAACAGAACCGGGGAAAATACAATCGCACGAGAGTTGCGCAAGCATAGGCTGACACCACGAAAATTATGGACAGAGGGTCGAGGAGGGAAAGCGCAAACCAGACCTCCACTGGAAGAGCGTGGACAGCTCTGGGACCTTGGGGAGGCTTGTTGCCACTCGGGCCCAGAAGGGACCAATGGCCCTTATCAGCGGGAAATCGGTGGTAGGTGGCTGTTGCGATACTGCAAGGTCATCAGCGGTGATGAACGAAAAGAGGTGGAGCATACTGGAAATCTGAGGAGACTTGTTGTCACTCAGACTCCAGGGAATACCACAGGTTGTTGGCAGTGGGCGATCACTGACGATGACCAGTGTGATAACTCCTAGTGAGTAAATAATAATAATAATAATTATAATAATAATGATGATGATAATAATAATAATAACGAACAACTCGGGAAACACCGAAAGCAGAAACAAAACGGCAAGAAAAGAAAAGTTGGAAGAAAAAACACTACACAGACACTTCAGAAAATATAATAGAAAATAGCTGGGCATGGTTAAGAAAAGGACACTTGAACATAGAAAAGGATCGTTACTCATGACTGCACAGAACAATACAATTCGGACAAACTACATTAAAGCTAAAATAGATAAAACCCCAAAAAAGAGTACATGCAGACTGTGTTGACAAAGAGACGAAATAGTAAATCATATAATAAGTGAATGTAGCAAAATAGCGCAAAAAGAATATAACAGACATGACTGTGTTGGGAAACAGTACTGGAAAACGAAAAACACTACACATCTGGTATACGGATATACAAACAGACAAACTCATACAAGCAAGGAGACCATAATATATATAAACATAATATTTATAATATTAAAAAAATAATATTAAATACTAATAATAATAACAATAAATAATGATAATAATGCTAATACTAATAAATAATAATAATAATACTGAAATAATAATAATCATTAAAATAATAATAATAATAATAATATTAATAATAATGATAGCAATAATTAATAATAATCTTAATAATAATATTAACAAGAAGAAT
>OY744536.1:300000-405000 GCA_963556195.1 Sepiola atlantica
TATTAATAATAATAATAATAATAATAATAATAATAATAACAATTATGTTAATAGTAATTACTATAATATTAAGAATAATCCTTATAATATTAATCATAATAATGATAATATTTATAATAATAATATAATTAATAATAATAAATAATAATAATAATTATAATAAATAATAATATTAATAATAATAATTAATAATATTAATATTAATAATTTTGATTATAATAACATTAATAATGATAATAATATTATTATAATAATAATATTAATAATAATAATAATCATAACAATAATAATAATAATAATAATAATAATAAAGATAATAATATTAATAGTATTTATAATAATAATTATAATAATATTAATAATATTTATAATAAACAAAATAATAATAATAATAATAATAATAATAATAATAATAATAATAATAAGGATAATAATATTAATAATAATATTAATAATATTAATAATAATAAGGTTTTAGAAAATATTCACAATATTATTAATAGCTTTAAAAATATAAAACATAAAAATATAAAATATAAAATATATATCAGCTATAAAAATATAAAAATACAAAACTATAAAATATATATCAGCTATAAAAACATAAAAATATAAAAATATAGAAATATAAAATATATAAAAATATAAAAACATAAAAATATAAAAATATAAAACTATAAAATATATATCAGCTATAAAAACATAAAAATATAAAAATATACAAATATAAAATATAAAAAAATATAAAAACATAAAAATATAAAAATATAAAACTATAAAATATATATCAGCTATAAAAACATAAAAATATAAAAATATAGAAATATAAAATATATAAAAATATAAAAACATAAAAATATAAAAATACAAAACTATAAAATATATATCAGCTATAAAAACATAAAAATATAAAAATATAGAAATATAAAATATATAAAAATATAAAAACATAAAAATATAAAAATATAAAACTATAAAATATATATCAGCTATAAAAACATAAAAATATAAAAATATACAAATATAAAATATAAAAAAATATAAAAACATAAAAATATAAAAATATAAAACTATAAAATATATATCAGCTATAAAAACATAAAAATATAAAAATATAAAATATATAAAAATATAAAAACATAAAAATATAGAAATATAAAAATATAAAAATATAAAATATATATCAGCTATAAAAACATAAAAATATAAAAATATACAAATATAAAATATATAAAAATATAAAAACATAAAAATATAAAAATATTAAACTATAAAATATATATCAGCTATAAAAACATAAAAATATAAAAATATACAAATATAAAATATAAAAAAAATATAAAAACATAAAAATATAAAAATATAAAACTATAAAATATATATCAGCTATAAAAACATTAAAATATAAAAATATAAAATATATAAAAATATAAAAACATAAAAATATAGAAATATAAAAATATAAAACTATAAAATATATATCAGCTATAAAAACATAAAAATATAAAAATATACAAATATAAAATATATAAAAATATAAAAACATAAAAATATAAAAATATAAAACTATAAAACATATATCAGCTATAAAAACATAAAAATATAAAAATATAAAACTATAAAACATATATCAGCTATAAAAATGTAAAAATATAAAAATATAAAAATATAAAACATAAAACATATAAAAATATAAAAATATAAAACATAAAACATATAAAAATATAAAAATATAAACTCTATATCAGCTATAAAAACATAAAAATAGAAAAATAGAAAATAGAAAACATATATTAGCTATAAAAATATAAAATTATAAAAATATAAAAATATAAACTCTGTATCAGCTATAAAAACATAAAAATAGAAAAATATAAAAATATAAAACATATATCAGCTATAAAAACATAAAAATATAAAAATATAAAACTATAAAACATATATCAGCTATAAAAACATTAAAATATAAAAACAAAAAATATATAAAAATATAAAAACATAAAAATATAGAAATATAAAAATATAAAATATATATCAGCTATAAAACATAAAAATATAAAAATATAAAAATATAAACTCTATATCAGCTATAAAAACATAAAAATACAAAAATAGAAAAATAGAAAACATATATTAGCTATAAAAATATATAAATATAAAAATATAAAAATATAAACTCTGTATCAGCTATAAAAACATAAAAATATAAAAATATAAAACTATAAAACATATATCAGCTATAAAAACATAAAAATATAAAAATATAAAACATATATCAGCTATAAAAACATAAAAATATAAAAATATAAAACATATATCAGCTATAAAAACATACAAATATAAAAATATAAAAATATTATATATAGATCAGCTATAAAAACGTAAAAATATAAAAATATAAAAATATAAAACATATATCAGATATAAAAACATACAAATATGAAAATATAAAAATATTATATATAGATCAGCTATAAAAATATAAAAATATAAAAATATAAAACATATATCAACTATAAAAATGTAAAAATATAAAAATATAAAAATATAAAATATATATCAGCTATAAAAATATAAAAATATAAAAATATAAAATATATATCAGTTATAAAAATATAACAATATGAAAATATAAAATATATATCAGTTATAAAAATATAACAATATAAAAATATGAAAATATAAACTATATATCAACTATAAAAATATAAAAATATAAAAATATTAAACATATATCAGTTATAAAAATAATACAATATTGTTGTGGGGTGCAAATAACCCCTATTGAAGAACTAATGGAAGCAACCATCTATAATAAATACCATGGTTGCAAAGACTCAAACAGAGGACATTCCTATTCATGTTTTACCGCATGGTAAGAAATCCGGTCATCTCCTACCACATTTAGTGGCGTTACTGTATTGCTATGAATAAATATATTTTATATTTTAACCTGTCACAATTTGTGGTTGTTATCTTTGTGACCCCAAGCACGGGTCTACAACAAATATAAAAATATAAAAATATAAAATATATATCAGCTATAAAAATACAAAAATATAAAAATATAAAAATATAAAATATATATCAGCTATAAAAATATAAAAATATAAAAATTAAATATATATCATCTAATTCATAGGGGTCGGGAGTTGAGATCACACCTGCGTGATCACGAGGTTTGTTGTTGTGAAGGTCCCTGGCCGTGGGAGAACTGGATTGAGATTTTAATCAGTTCTCACTTGGAAGCGACGAGGACAATATCAAGTCACAATCATGTAGTTGTAACAAGAAGGGATTAAAAATCCCAAAATATAAGAGCCTTAGTAGAATCTTTCATATTCCTCTATCGGCAAGCAATTGCGAAATTAACTTAGTAGATTTAATTAGTGTGGCCTCTCTCTCAAATTACCAACGAACTCCTCAATTGTCGGAATTAAATAGTTAATAAAAGGCTCAGATTTAAACAGTAAAAGATTGTTGTGCTTTATTTAAAACGGAAAGATTGATTTCAGCCCACAAAGAAACCGCTGGTGTGAAGAGACGATGGCAGCCCGAACACAAAGAAAGCGAATAGTAGTTCACATGGCAGCGACATGACGGCGACGGGCTGCAGACAACAAGGTAGTTCGAGTAGTCGCGACGCACGACGACAGCAAAACGAAGTACGACTAGGCAGTACGAATAGTTCCCGGGCAGTTGAAATTCGCGGAATCAAGCAACTACATATCGCCCCATTTGAGGCAACAGCGAAAGTAAATCTACGACGACACGCGACATTAAAGTTATGTCAATAACCAGTCAATGTAACAAGAAGTCATTTTAATACGTAGACCACAATTTGTATAAAGATTATGAAAATACAGCCCAAAATAATAGGAGATTGACTTCTAGTAATTTAATAAAACAAATTTAATTTGTAATATATTTATTTTTTAATTTCACATTCTTACATCATACGATTCTACTTAGTTTTATTCAAAACTAATTAAAAAAGATAGAGCACCACTGATTAGGATTTTCCCTCTTAGAAGCGAGGAGAAAACAGATACTACACTTTAAATTACTAATTTGCCAAAAGAATTGAGACACCATTTTAACAAATTAGAAACAATGGGTTCAAAAATGTTGGGAGTAGAGGATGTCAGTGGTCATGATCGCCTATCCTACTTTCAATTAGATGAATTCCGACTCAGTCGTTGAAGCAGTGTCCTTTCCCTCTTTCACCATTTGTTCATCAGTTTCACTTCAGCAATCACCAAAATACCACAATCACCCTATAGTCTTCTCTATTAAAACCGTTTGAATTCGTTAGGGTCACTATGGTTTGGGACGAAAATAAATATTCGTATAATATTTATGAAAATCCTTATTTACTTTCATCCCCACAAAGCCAACATAAAAGACAAGGTTATTTTTACTGTAAAGATAATCTAGCTCTTAAATGTTGGGACAAACTGAACATTCGCACCAGTCGTGAAGGTTTTTTCCTCCTATGACCAAGGATAGAATATATATTACACGCTGAATGATGTATTTGCTAAATGAATACTGATACAATTTTGACAAATTAGGCAAAAGGCCATCAAAATATGGGGAGTATAGAGGGGGCATCCTCTGTCTAACATATTCTTTTTAAAAAAGGGACAAGTACATTTCTAATACATAAAAATACTTTGTCGGTTGTCTCCGTGAATATGTGAATAAAAAAAGAAATGAAAGCGAAGGGTGTTAGTGAATGGATTCGTCCATGAATATGGAGAAAGAGAAAAAGTTAGTAAGTCCACGTGGTTAAATAAATGTCCCGTTAGTACGGAGGATAAAAGAGTTCTCGTAATATAGAATGTTAGTCACACCGGCAACGGTGTCAGGACGCGCCCATATGTGTATGTAAGTATGAAGAATAAGTGCCTGTACACAGGTGTGAAAGTTAGTTCATGTGTGAGCAGTTATGTGTGTTTGTTATAAAGTTCACGAGTATGAGGTAGTAGCCATTTTGGATCGTTTTCGTCTTGTCGAAGTCGAACCCGGGGCCAAAGGCCCGGGAAGATGTCTATTGCATACCCAGAGAGAAATCTTGGGTGCAGGTTGGAGCAACGTGTGTGTGGTTGCCAGGGAGGAAGTAGATTGTTTGAACAAATACGCGGGCAGCTAAGAAGTCATTGATGTTTAAACAATATGGCGGCTGTGAGCCGGCTTGTAGCAAACTGCCACACTCTTAAGTAAACGCATTGTGAATCATTCTGTCTTTTCTCTCTTTCACAAGTTGCCCATCGCTTTCCTTTCAGCAGTCACCAAGATACCACCTTTACTTAAAATAGTAATAAATTAACAAAGAATGTATTTATACAATTTAAATGACATAATCCCGTAAGAAGTTCAATTGATTTTAAAAAAGTACATATTTTCTTAAAAGCAATTAATTAATAGAAAATATATCATAAGAGCAAATGAAA
Source organism: Sepiola atlantica (assembly GCA_963556195.1). NCBI lineage: Eukaryota > Metazoa > Mollusca > Cephalopoda > Sepiida > Sepiolidae > Sepiola > Sepiola atlantica. Next base: position 305,457 of record OY744536.1, read on the forward strand.
GTAATATACAGGCTGTTTCAAAAGTCTTGGAACATAACGATTTTTAATAACTCAAAAACTATTAGGAGTTGAAAAATGAAATTGGTACCGTTGGAAAGGTTAAGGTTTCCAGTTTTGTGGGGAATCTTCAAAGTTGCTTAATATGAGCACCATTCGTCACACGGCAGACATCTAGTCGATAGTCCATTTCCTGCCAAACGCGTTCCAGCATCTTGACGTCAATGGTTCCCACAACTGCCGTTACTCGAGCCTTTAGTTCGTCAATATCTCTTGGAAGGGGCGGCACATAGACTTGTTCCTTGACAAAGCCCCAAAGGAAAAAGTCACACAGGGGTAAGATCTGGAGACCTAGGAGGCCAGGGCATGAGAACGTCATCACCTCGCCCAGATCTCCCAATCCATCTACCAGGCAGCCTTGTGTTAAGAAACTGCCTTACTCTAAGACTCCAGTGTGGTGGTGCACCATCTTGTTGAAAAATAAAGTCATCAGATTCTGCTTGTTCCAACTGAGCCATTAACCAGTCTTCCAGCATGTTGAGATAGGATTCACCAGTGATAGTTGCCTCTTCAAAGAAGAACGGTCCATAGACACCTTTCTTGGAAATTGCACAAAACACGTTCACTTTTGGTGAATCTCGCTCGTGCTCAAGAAGTTCATGAGGATTCTCAGTACCCCATATGCGAGTGTTATGCTTGTTAACTTTGCCATTCAGATGGAAGGTCGCCTCATCGCTAAAAACAATCCGGTCATCAAAGCCGTTATCTTCCAACTTCTCTTGCATTGCAATGCAAAAGTCACGGCGAAGTGGCTTATCAGTGTCCTTCAACTTTTTGACCAACTTGAGCTTGTAAGGTACCATTTGCAGTCGTTTCCTTAAGACACGCCAGACAGTTGCTGGAGCAAGCTGAAGTTCCCTGCTGGCTCTTCTCACTGATTTACAGGGGGCTCCGCTGAAAGGCTGTCCGAACTTGCTCAACTGCATCTTCTGAAGTTGAAGGGCGACCTGTTCGCTTACTTGGGCACAAACACCCATCTTTCACAAATTTAGCATGCCATCTGACAATGGATTTCCTTTCAGGGCTTCTTTTTTAAATTTCCTGCGAAATGCACGCTGAACACATGTCCACGATTCAGTCTTTGCAAATTGGAGGACGCAAAATGCCTTGTCTTGTTTAGAGAACGCCGTTACTGCACCTGGAAAGATAACACGAAAATCATTAGTATGACCAAAAACTTGATTAAGCAAGCTTTAAAATGGCACCAGTTTCATTTTTCTACCTGGAATAGTTCATGAGATATACGCATTTGTAATGTTCCCAAGACTTTTGAAACACCCTGTATATACATATGAAAGTAGAATCTGAAATGTATGTAATATATATATATATATAAAATACTAACAATAAAAAAGTATACATAGGAATATCCGCCGGGAGTTGGAAACAAAGATTCTACGTACACAAACACTCATTTTTAAACCCGAACGTCACTAATAAGACGGAATTAGCCAAACACTGGTGGTTTTTAAAAAATAACAAATTATCACCAACTATTTCGTAGTCCATACTATGTCATTCGAACACTCCTAAAGGATTTAGACATAGATGCAATTTGTGCCTGGAGGAAAAAATTAGAATACTAAAATATGAAGATAAGAACATTTTAAATAGACGAGACGAACTGATGGCTAAATGTAGACACAGGCACAGGTTTAAAATCAACAGCACGTTTTAAAGTTCTTTGAAAATAACAATTCTTTTTAAGTATAGTTACAATAAGAGTTATAACTGTAAAGGTAAATGTTAACAAATTAGTAACTTTTTTTTTTTTTTTAGTAAAACTCTAGTTTGTAAATTAATCGTGCTTATATGTCGCCAAACTTTAATTCCGTATTGACGTTATAACCAATTAAGTTTTCTTATAATTTCCTATATAAATCGAAATCTTCGTCCTGAATTTTCGTCTTTTTATTTCTAATCATAAATAATTAATCGTGAACGCCCGAATCTTTACTAATTTTGTAAATAAACCGTTTTTAAATTGTCGCTAAACTTTAATTCCATAGTGTAAATCATCTCGAATCTTGACGCTATACAACTTAAATTTTTAATATGTTCTAATCTAAACCGAAATCTTCGTCCTGCATTTTCGTCTTCTAATTTTTAATCGTAAATAATTAAACGTAGTTTTTAATCGTGAACGCTCGAATATTTCATCATATATTTTTACCCATAAAAGCTCACATTCGAAATTTTAAATGAGATGATTTATTTGTTTAAATAGCAAAAAAGAATTCTTTTATATATATTTTTATATTTTTATATTTCTGCATATATTAAAAAAAATTAATCTTACTTCTGTCACCCCTCCTCGATTATTTTAACATTTACCTCCTTTTTACATAGACCAATCACAAAAGTGAATTTATCTTTTTAAGACGATCAATTTCTCTCATTATTCGTTTTTTTTTTTTTTGACATGGTTGTCTATACATCTGAGGAGACCTAATTAAAGGGGTCGAAATAAGTTATTATGTGGACAACCTTAATGTGTGTATAGTTTTTCTTTTTATAATTCTATATATATATATATATATATATATATATATATATATGTATGTGGGGGGTGTATGTGTGTGTGTGTGCCCCGGAACATAAAAAAACCTATCCTCACTTTAAAAATAGCAACCTCAATAAATAGATTGAGATATTTAAAAGGAGCGGCTATTTGGATAATTGACTTTTGCCAAATTAGCAATTTTTGTAAAACGATTTTTTCTTCACCTTTTTTTTTATTGTGGCGCCATCTATATGTCATGCCCGGAACTCTTTGAATGATGTCTTATTCAATAAGAATATTTTTATCATCAGGGCAAATCGAATGCCACACATGCAAGGTTTTATCTGTAAAATCTTATCCCCAGTCTGTAGTAGCCAAAATGAATTGTCACATCTAACAAGAAAAAGCGCGATTCAGTCAGCAACTATTAGAAACCTTTCTTACTACCGATTGACATGGCAGATAGCAGCTTTCTCGAGCGAGTAGAACGTTCGAAATATCAGAATAACATTCTCAGCCAACAGGAATTGGTATAAGTACACTGAAGATATTGCCAAGTCTACAGCGAAGAAGTAGGCTCTCTTTACCAGGCTAGAAAACTTTACATCTGCCAGTATCCTGTATGTCTCTAAAGCCACGATTCGCCCGTGCATGGTGTACTGTAGCTACATCTGCACTTTTGCACCAGCCATTTGCCTTTTTCCCTTCGAAAGTGTACACAAATAATTCCTAATTGGTTTATTTGCTGACGACACCACGCTTTACTCTCACCATGTTGTCAAAGCAGATGCGTTCATATCCAAGGCAATGGCTGAATCCTTAGAAAACGACTTCCAGGCTGTAGTAGATTTGGGTCATAAATGGTTGGTAACTTTTAATGCCGCAAAAACAAAGCTCCTTTCCTTCAATAACTACAAGAAACATCTCCAACCACCGATTGGCATGGCAAATAACACCCTACTTGAGAGTACATCATTCAAACTCCTCGGCCTAACCTTCACAGCTAACATGAACATTGAAGTCATTGCCAAGGCTGCCGCAAAGAAGGTTGGCTCCCTCTACCGTGCTAGTAAACTCCTCACACCTAATCCTGTATTTCTACAGAGCGACCATCCGCCCATGCATGGAGTATTGTTGCCACATCTGGGCTGGTGCATCATCTACTACTCTCTCCCTCCTTGACAAGGTAAAAAAAAAAGTCGCAAACCTAATAGGTCCCTCACTGTCAACAAAGCTCCAGTCCCTGTCCCATCGCCGCAATGTAGCATCCTTGTGCTTGTTTTACAAATACTTCAATGGATTATGCTCCGATGAATTGGCTACTCTGGTGCGTCCTCGACGTAAGTTCACTAGACCAACTGGACAATAAAATAAATCCCATTCATTCACTGTGGACGTCTCCATATGCCGGAGAGCCTTCTACTCAAATAGCTTCTTTCCTAGTTCTGCTAGGCTCTTCAACTCCCTCCCTGGCCCGTTTCCCCGACAGTACTGACAGGCAGAAATTTAAAAGTAATGTAAACAGACATCTCGCTGCGCAGATCTCAATTATGGTTCACCCCCCCCCCCAAATAAACTTTTTCCCTTTTTATTTGTTCTCAGTAACCCCTTACGTCTACAGTGGCGGCCTGCCTTGTTTGGGGTGAACAATGTAAAAAAAAAAAAGGACAGGAATTAATCAACCACAAAAAGAAAAAGTAACTGTGTTTTTTGATGATCAAAACCATTTTTTGCGATTCGATGTAAACAGCCTAAAAAACATCCTCAGAAAACGAATTAAAAGATCTTTTTAAGTTTTTGAGTGGGGATCACTTTCACACTTAAATTTAACGTAAAATGAGCACTCACATCCTGCTCATTTATCTATGAGCCTCCCCCAACATACATTTTTTTATTTTTTTCACTGCATAAGAAAAAGAAAAAGTTCTCCCTCCATAAATTATATTTAAAGCAGAAAATAAAACTAAATTCGAGAATTAAAAAACACTACACTATTTTTTTATTGTACGGTAAAGTAGAAAATAGTTTCCGCGGTTAAATATTTTGTAAAAAAAACCCTCTCTCGCACTACGATGGATGTGATAGTAAAAAGGTGGCACACGTGTAGATTAGTTGATGGATACGTTTGTTCGAAAAGGGGATATGACATGTTGAGCGTATTGGAGTAAAAGCCGGGTGGCACATTTTATGTCCGCTACGAATCACACCGGGACATAAATTAACCAATCAAAAGCATTTTATTATATTATTATAAAATGTTAAGTTTTGCCCCAATCAGGAGTGCCTCTTTTTGGGGTGATGGATTTTCCCCACATACAAAATTGACCTTGTATGTAAATGTACCCTTGATTTCAATATTTGCTGATTTTATAATATCTTTTTCTTTTCGGTTTATTTTTTATTTTTTATTTTACAGGTATACAAGCTAATTTGTTCTTGTCATTTATTTTTTATTTCAATATATATATATATATATATATATATATATATATGTATGTGTTTATAGCACTAGATTAAGTGAAAGAATAAAATAAGGTGCGAATCAAATTTTATTATAATTCAAAGTTCAAGCAAAGTATTTTAAAGTCCTTAACTCATGAGTTTTCAAAGAAAATCTTCTCCTCAGAGGACCATTACCGCAATGACATTACTGCAGGTAATAAAATAAAACTTTGAAAATATATAAAATATATATAAAATACATAAAAGTATATAAAACATCAAATATATCGGCTCAAAACACACTATTTTTTAAAACTTATACAGTTCATCCAAGGTGTATGGAAATTAATTGACGGGCAGTTTAACTTTATTCGAATTGACCTTAGCGGCGCCTGTATCTAACCAGAAAGTTATGGTTTGCACAACTCCTATCAACTAATAAGAACCCTTAATTGAACATTATTATATTCAACACCAAGTGAGTTTTCTGAACTTTTTATATGATTTGTTTTTTTTTATCGTTTTATTAATTTGCACACACCTTGGATACACTTTTCACTGTCATCTATTGCATCGATAGTAATTAAATTTCCAGCCTGGATAACTATTTCGTTTTTGGACAACCATTCACCACCTGGATTGTTTTTTAATCAACCACTTTGATATCTTTCTTAAAGCTGTTTCAAACTTATGACTTGGATGAACTGTATAAGTTTAACAAAAAAGTTGGTTTTGGGCCGATATATTCGATGTTTTCTTTGAAAACTCATTAGTTAAAGACTTTAAAATACTTTGCTTGAACTTTGAATTGTAATAAAATTTGATTCGCACCTTATTTTATTCTTTCACTTTATCTAGTGCTATTTATGCTCTACCCAGTATATTGAGCTTCATTTTTATCCGGATGTTCACTAATGATTAGTTGCCTTTTATATATTTTGTTGTATAAACCTTATATATATGTATATATATATATATATATATATATATATATATATATATATATATATATATATATATATATATATATATATGTGTGTGTGTGTGTGTGTTTGCCCGCCGGAACATTAAAAAAACCTATCCTCACTTTAAAAAGAGCAAACCTCAATAAATAGATTGAGATATTTAAAAGGAGCGGCTATTTGGATAATTAACTTTTGCCAAATTAGCAATTTTAGTAAAACGATTTTTCCTTGACCTTTTTTTTTATTGTGGCGCCATCTATATGTCATGCCCGGAACTCTTTGAATGATGTCTTATGCAATAAGAATATTTTTTATCACCAGGGAAAATCGAATGCCACACATGCAAGGCTTTATCCGTAAAATATTATCCCTAGTCTGTAGTATTTTTTTTTATTGTACGGTAAAGTAGAAAACAGTTTCCGCGGTTAAAGTTCTTGTAAAATCAAAAACAATTTTTTTGTATTATTATAAAATTTAAACTTTTGTGCCAATCAGGAGTGCCTTTTTTGGGGGTGATTTTCCCACCAGTCACAATTGACCTTGTGTGTAAATGTACCCTTGATTTCAATATTTGCTGATTTTTCAATATCTTTTTCTTTTCGGTCTATTTTAATTTTCTAATTTTATAGTTATACTAGCTAATTTGTTCTTGTCATTTATTTTTTTGATTTCTTAAACAATTCCAACATATGTATATATATATAAATCATTCATTATATATATATATATATATATATATATACATTGTGATATTTAAACAGGTTTTCTCAGTATAAACAGATTTCCCCTCGAGAGAAGAGGTATAGACGGGCAGTGGCAGGCATAAAATGTGCTGTCGTTTAAAATCAATTTAGTATTACGTATGTTATCTGAAGAAAAACACTTTTGAAATGAGTAAATATGCGAGTGTTATTGGCTTACTTCCAAGATGACGGTATGTTTCATTGTATCGGGCTTAATGAAAACAAGTACGGTATGTTAGTGACTTATATAAACATAATGTGAATTTTCTGTTTCTGACCAATGAAAGAGAAGTTCTTATAGACTGAGGCATCTTTTAAATTCGTGTTTCAATCCAAAGTGTCTTTTTTCTGCTTTTGGAGGAACTAGATTTTCCCGGTATATTACAGTGTCTAACTTTGCCATCGTGGGGACACAAGTAAATAGGAACAACTGGACTGTGACCTTTTTTCCCTTAATAAAACATGCATAATCTTTGTACTGAAATTATACGTTATCTGTTGGGTGTTCGGTTAGAGAAAGAGAAATCCTTCTAGTCTGAAGCAATTTGCAAAGAGAAAGTTTTAAGAAAAGTTATAAAATATTTTTTGTAAAATTCTGGATGAAGACATGAATAGTGAAAGAATTGTCGTGCTGTTTACTAAACGGTCCGGGTTTTTAACATCCAATCCAATATTCCTTTATTTGATATTGTAAATAAAATAATTGTATAACCCACTATATACTTTTAACTCAGAATGTAATATATGAGTACAGAGTTATTTCCGAGTCAAAGAAATATTTGTATAACCCATTACAATACGTTTAACTCCAAATGTAATATATGAGGACAGAGTTATTTCCTAGTCAAACAATATTTGTATAACTGTCATGGTGCCGTACCTGTACGAAGAACAAATGGACTCGTTCATCCATAATAAATGCGAGAAGCATTCACACTCACTGACTTCTTCCACCACAGTTCTATACTGGCAGTCCAGAATACCACTTCATGTATATATATTCGTTTTCGTCAATAATATATATTTGTTCCTGTAACACTGTGTTTCCGAGTCTTTATTTCGGCCTCTAACATGGTCACAACAATAACCCAATGAAGTAAAAAAGAAATATCTGTATAACCCACTAAAATACGTTAACACAAAATGTAATATATGGCAACACTGTGTTATTTCTTAGTAAAATAAATAGTGTGGCCTTAAAAACACAGAAGTAACTGTAACATGCAGGGCAATTGGATGGCGGAACAAATTAGCGTATGAATGCGTTGGTTATTAAGCAATTATGTAATAATGAACAGTAGAAAAAATTGACTTTACTTATAAATATATATATATATATATATATATATATATATATACATATATATAATATGTATAAGTATATATATATAACATGTTAACAGATCAGAAAAAGGTATCTAGCCGCACTGATGAGCTGTGAAACAGCGAAACAGTCTCTATGTGGATGACTATCAAAAGCTCCCTCCGGGTAGAGCTTATTTTGTAAGGGTATCGTCAACGGCCATTAGCTTTAAGGCAATGCTCATTAGGTAAAACTGATTCGAGCTCCGGTCATTTGCAATGTTTACATTTCCTTTCATTGAGATATCACTTACATTCAGTCAGTGTCGCATGATGGCGTAGGGGTTAGCATCGCCGACTGTCAGCTCGACGGTTGCGTTTCGATCCCGGCTTGAGGCACTAACTGGTCTAGCCGCACTGATGAGCTGTGAAACAGCGAAACAGTCTGACTATATATATATATATATATATATATATATTTGTTTAGTAATATGACGCTCCCAGTAGATTGTCGCAGGAAACGTTAGATAAGTGGTTTCATTTGTTGGGCACGTCAAGGTCAGATAAAAAGCCATTAAGTGGCCCTACTTGACGAGAGATTATGAAAATACAACCCAAAATAATAGGAGATTGACTTCAAGTAATTTAATTAAACAAATTCAATTCGTACTATTTTTATTTCTTAATTGCACATTCTTACATCATACGAACCTACTTAGTTTTACTAAAAACTAATTAAAAAAGATAGAGTACGCCTGACACTTTAAATTACTAATTCGCTAAAAGATTGTGACACACACGATTGAAACACACACGAACTACTAAACATAGCGGCAGCATATACACCATGTGAAACGAACGCCTGTACACAGTTCATACACACACTTTCTCACTAACAAAAGAGGCACGTTAATATACACGCGCATCTGCAATGCCTATTCTATTTACATACGCATAAACGAATGCATAAACGCACACGACGTCATTCGAAATGAACATGTCTACTCAAATTCTCCTGATTAGAGACAAAACAACTACTTTTCAATTGAAATACTCTAAGACTCTTTGAATTTTAGCATTCTATGAACTCTTTATGTTTCCTTGTCTTAACAAGTTATCAAAAAATAGTGACGGTTGTATGCATAGATTGTTTATTCTTTCATTTAGTCATGTCCTATCTTCAACATAGGTAACCGCAACTAAACTCCCGCGCATTATTTCCAATAACTCCACATTATTGGCAGACCAAGACTACAAAAACAACCCCATGAGTTCTATACTAGACACACACACACACACACACACACACACATATATATATATATATATATATATATATATATATATATATATATATATATATATATGCATATATGTATATATGTGTGTGTGTGTGTTTTATGTAAATGATCGTTAAATATTTATTATTAAATAAGCATTTGTAACCCCTTTTCAATGAGATATAATACAAGCTATAAATCTAAGCTATACACGTAAGTTCCTTTCTGTTGAACACTGTTATGAAGGTTTACTATGGTTCCCTGGTTTTCTGACATTAATAGGATTTATTTCTCATTACGTAACGGTTGAAATTAGCCTCAATGGTTGGGCTGCTCGAAATTGACTTAAAGGTGACTCTTGTTCTGGGGTTCGAATCGTGCGACTGATTTGAAAAGTTATCCCTACACTGATGATTCGGCAAGGATGGAACGTATACGTATTTAGATACTAATTCAATATTTATCATTAAATAAGCATTTGTAACCGCTTTTCGGTCCCATGACAACATAACAGATACTACACAATTACCAAATTATTGACTGTTTATATACAGACTGTTCATTCTTTTATATATATATGTGTGTGTGTGTGTGTTATTTAAATAATAGTTAAATATTTATTATTCAATAAGCATTTGTTACCCCTTTTTGGTCCCATGACAACATAACAGATACTACACAATTACACAAATTATTGACTGTTTTATATGCAGACTGTTCATTCTTTTATATATATGTGTGTGTGTGTTATTTAAATAATAGTTAAACATTTATTATTCAATAAGCATTTGTTACCCCTTTTTGGTCCCATGACAACATAACAGATACTACACAATTACCAAATTATTGACTGGTTAACTAGCAAGCCATGTATATAAAAAACAGCTGACAAAAATAACTCCATGCATTTAGCCTGACGATTCCCCCCGGGGATGAAACACGGGAGCCTCTGTGTAGCTTGATTGCCATATATATTTTCATTGCTTACTATATATATATATATATATATATATATATATTATGCATATATGTATATATGTGTGTGAGTGTGTAAATGATCGTTAAATATTTATTATTAAATAAGCATTTGTAACCCCTTTTCAATGAGATATAATACAAGCTATAAATCTAAGCTATACACGTATGTTCCTTTCTGTTGAACACTGTTATGAAGGTTTACTATGGTGCCCTGTTTTTTTTTACATTAATAGGATTTATTTCTCATCACGTAACGGTTGAAATTAGCCTCAATGGTTGGGCTGCTCGAAATTGACTTAAAGGTGACTCTTGTTCTGGGGTTCGAATCGTGCGACTGATTTGAAAAGTTATCCCTACACTGATGATTCGGCAAGGATGGAACGTATACGTATTTAGATACTAATTCAATATTTATCATTAAATAAGCATTTGTAACCGCTTTTCGGTCCCTATGACAACATAACAGATACTACACAATTACCAAATTATTGACTGTTTTATATACAGACTGTTCATTCTCTTATATATGTGTGTGTGTGTGTGTGTTATTTAAATAATAGTTAAATATTTATTATTAAATAAGCATTTGTTACCCCTTTTATGCCGGGCCGTTTAATAAGATACAATACAAGCTATACATCGAAGCTATAAACGCAAGTTCCTTTCTGTTGAACACTGTTATGAAGGTTAACTGTGGTTGCCCGCCTGCTTGGCATAAATAGGACTTATTTCCCATCACATCGTGTAACGGATGAAATTAGACTCATTGCTTGGGGCACTCAGAATTGAATTTAAGGTTACTTTTGTTCCGAAGTGTGTGTGCATGTGTGTATGCGTATGTGTGTGTGTATGTGTGTGTGTGTAAAGGGTAATCTCCTAAACTAATGAACGGAGCATTATAATTTTTTAAATATATATTCTAAAAAAAACGGTGAGTTACATTGGAACATTATTTACTTTTGTAAACTTTACAATTTGAGGGAACGCACACCGGAAGTCACACTCGTCTCCCTAAAAACTTTTGAAATAATTTAGATAGAAAATTTACATCAAAAATTGCTCTACATTAAATTTTGAGTTTTATTAAGTAATACATTTTGTAAAGGATCGGTGCACGCGCATGGGCGTCAATAGTACGTATGCGCTTGGTAAAATCCTAATCTATTGAACTTATCATTAGTACTTATGGAATATATATTCAAGGCAACGTGGTGAGTAACGTCGGATCTTTATGTTTTAATTTGTAAACTTTACTATTTAAGGGTGTGTGAGACGAAAGCGTATTATACCCCGCAATTAAAATTTAAAAATTAAGGCAAAATGACTTAAAATAACATGTGTTGGTTGGGGTTGGGAGTAAATCCTGAACATACACCTATATAAACATACCTAAGTTTAAACGAATATATATATATATATATATATATATATATATATAAATATTCCATGAGAAATGCCAGTATACTGAAATCATATGCCCTTAATAGGGTTAAGATGAAAATTCATATACACTAAATGTACAAAAGCAAGGAAATTCCTAAATTTTAAAACTTTTATTGTCATTATGGGTATACAGTATAAATCTCAATGCGTGAGTGGATGAAGTGTGTGAGGTGCACTGAAGAAAAATTCCTACCAGTAAAATAAATAGCCCTGTTGTGCTCGCATACCCTTAATGACAATAAAAGTGTAAAAAATTGGGAATTTCCTTGCTTTTATACATATAGTGTGTATGAATTGTCATCTTAACCCTATTAAGGGCACATGATTTCAGTATACTGGCATTTTTCATGGGATGTAACTACTTTTGAAAAGGCTATGCCTGGTCAATTTTAAGGTTTTTTGGAATTTTCTGGAAAACTAAGGTATGGTAAACTGAAATTAAAATGCCATCAACTAGACCCTAGAACCTCTATTTCTGCCAAAAATCAGCTGAATCCATCAAATAGTTGATGAGATACCGGGTGGCACATGCATCTGTGTGTACGTACGTACGTACGTATGTACGTACACAGATAACATGATTTCATGACTGAACTTTCTGGATCTCTGGGTTGCCTTGATTAATGATGCTGAAATTCTACACACTTATAGAAACTATCAAATAAAAATTTTGTATAAAGTTTTAACTAATTTGGTTTATTGTTTTTTGAGTTATGATTGATCAAAGAAATGAGATTTCCAGCATAGGCCATACTTGAAGTCTATTAAGGGATAGAGCGCTCTCGCGCTCTCGCGCCTCCCTTGATATATATATATATATATATATATATATATATATATATATATATATATATATATATATATTGGAAACAAGTGTATTTAAATCCGAGAAAATGTTGAGATGATAAGTGGAACAAAAAAAACAGAAAAAAAAATAGCCGCATGAGATAAAAAAACAACTCAACTAAAAATTCTGATGTTTTGTATCTGCTCCGATTATCCGCTTTTTCCACTTATTTTCTCAACATTTTGATCATAAATGTTGAATTCTTTTATTGAAATAAAATTTATACAATCGTTGACAACAAGACATCATGCCTAATTTCAAGTTTAATTCGGACAATTTTTTAATATAAATCCCAAATTTATAGAGTTAAAACAGAAAGTATTGAATGAAAATTGTCTTTGAAAAAATAGGGCGTTTTCACAAACTTTTCTTTCCTTTTCAGAAGATAAAAAAACGTTTAATTCATGAGTTGAAAAGCTAGACATGTTTGCTGGTTTCTATTTTGAATGGGGTCAGCTGTTACGCTTCGACAAAACACAGACACATTGCATCTAATATCTTTCTGTCGTTCTCTCTTTCTATCTTTATCTCTCTATCAGTATGTCCGTCTCTCTTTGTGTGTGTATCTCTCTCGATCGACATTATTCATTCTACGTCGTTACACTTAGGTAATTCCGTGGGTGGAGGCATATATATATATATATATATATATATATATATATATATATATAGAGTAAGAGAGAGAGAGAGAGAGAGAGAGAGAGAAGAGGGCAGTGCAGTATTAGTGCAGTTCCAACGAGAGAAAAGTATATATGTAAAGGCCAGTAACATTTGTAAAAGTTTTTTTCAACATTTATTTGTTATTTTGTTATTTGATCATTTTATAATTTCATATAACGCGTTTCAAGCCGTGGTCCGCTATCATCAGATATGTACATCCATTTAAATGATATTAAATAAATAATAATAATGATAATAATAAAATTAATAACGATAAATAATAATAATAATAATAATAATAATAATAATAATAATAAATAATGATGATAATTATAATAATAATACTGAAAATTATAATAATAATGAAAAAATAATTATAATAATAATAATAATATTGAATGATAATAATAATAATAATTAATGATAATAATGATGATATTATTAATAAGAATAATGATAATAATAATATTAATAATAATGATAATATTAATAATAATAACAATGATAATAATATTAATGATAATACTAATGATAATAATATAATGAAGAGGATTAATAATGATAATATAATAAATAATAATATTAATAATAATAATAATAATAATGATAATAATGATATTAATAATCATAATAATAACAATAATAATAATAGCGATAATATTAATAGTAATAATAATAATATTAATAATAATGATAATAACAATAATAATAATATTTATAAAATTAAGAAATGATAATAATAATAATAATAAAAATAATAATAATAATGATAATAATAATAATGATAATAATAATGTTAATATTAATGATAACAATATTAATGATAATAATAATATTAATAATAATAATATTAAAAATAATGATGATAATAATATTAATAATAATAAATACAATAAAAATACAAATAAATAATAATGATTATGATTATAATAACAATAAATAGTAATAATAATAATAATAAAACATTATAATAATAATAATAATGATAATAATAATAATAATAGGATTAATAATAATAATGATCATAATAATTATATTAATAATGATGATAATGATTATATTAATAATAATAATAATAATAATAATAATAATAATAATAATAATAATAATAATAATACATATAATAATAATAATAATAAAAATTATAACGATAATAATGATAATAATATTGATGATAATAATAATAATTATAATAATTATAATAATAATAATCAATGATTATGATGATAATAATAAGAATAATAATAATGATATTTGTAATAATAAATGATGATAATTATGATGATAATAATAATATTATTATTATTAATAAAAATATTAATAATATTAATAATAATAATAATGTTAATAATAATAATAACAATAATAATATTTATCATAATAATCATTATAAATAATAATAATAATAATAATAATAATAATAATAATAATAATAATATTGATCATAATATTAATAATAATAATATAATTATTAATGATAATAAATAATAATTATAATAATAATAAATAATAATGATAATAATGTTAATAATGATAAATAATAATAATTTTAATGATACTACTACTGATAATAATATTAATAATAATAAGAATAAGAATATTAATAATATTGATAAATAGTAATAATGATAATGACATAGTAATATGATAATAATGATGATATTAAAATTATAAAATTATAATAAAATTATTCATAATAATAACAATATTAATAATATTAACAATAATAACGATGACAATAATATTAATAATGATGATGATATTAATAATAATGATAACAATAATAATATTTATGATCATAATAAATAATAACAATAACACCAATTAAAATAATATTAATAATAATAATAATAATAATATTATTTATACTAATAATAATATAATAATAATAAATAATAATAATAATAATGATGATAATAATATTAATAATAATAAATAGTTATATTAATAATAATAATGATGATAATAATGATAATAATGATGTATTTGTACTTGCATGACATTTTTCTCTTTATTATCATCCTGATGAAGTCTTATAAATAAAGACGAAACGTTGATGTACACATAAAAAACATCCATTTTTTGGTTTTCCTTTTTCATTTATATATATATGTATATATTATGAATTACTTTAGGTTAACACAAAGGTTGTAGCTAAACAATGTACGCCTAGAACTCTTAATTTAACATCATGTAAACTTTAGTTATTCAGAGAAACATTCCATATTTCCTTCAGAAACACTTTCATTTACAAGCAATAGTTTCTGCCCATTTCAAGAACATATATTTTCATGATATACCAAATATCATCGATATTCATGAGGAGGCTTCATCAGTGTATAAAAATTCCATAGTAAGGCTGAAACAGTTAAAATGCATCCAACATTCATTTAACTTATACTAAATAGTTCAATAACTCTGCCCAGCTTCCAGAAAGGCCTGGGCTTGGCTGGATTCTTAATGAGTATCACATCATTGACATTGATTTGATTGTGAAATTTAATTTCATGCAAATCCTTGCAACTTTCTCTCAGACTTAGCAAATATTCATCGTGACACAGGTCTTTGAATCTAGACATTAATTCTTCTCTGTTTTCCAAGGTACTCACAAGGAGAGATCTAGTGATTGGTTCTGTCACGACCAAACTGTGTGTGTCAGATTGGAAAAAGAGCTCACAGTTTATGTTTGGATGAATGAAGCAGTTGGGTGTTAAGGGGAACAGATCAACATCTGGTCATAGGTCAGTGGTATGGGGTTCACTGCTCTTTGAATGTCTGATAGGTTACTTAGAAGGCGAGATTTTATCACCCTGATCATTCTTTTCCAAGTACTTCCAATCCAAGGGGAGTTTAAAGGTAGTTTTATAGGTTTGATGACAGAGTTTGTATATGAGTTCCAGAACTCATTACTGTTGATGTGATGTTTTATTACATCATCACCTAAGGCTGCATTAAAAGAACGTGCATTGCCACTGTATATGTGACTGGGTGCTCCGTAAATGTTAGAAAATCGAACCAAGGCTTCGACAAAGGCTTGTGTGCTCATATCAGTCACAAGTTCAATGTGAATAGCTCTCACGTTCATACATGTGAAAATCAGTAAATACATCTTATGAGACTTTCTATCCCAGATTGAACCCAGATGTGACCCGTGTAATCAATGCAGTGGGTTTATCAACCTCCATCTGTTTTTTTTTGCAAATTTGTCAACTTGGGGTAGTTGAAAGCTAGGCTGTTGAATTTTTGACAAGTATTGCAGTTAGAGATCACAGTCTTCACAGACTGCCTAGCCCGTGGAACCCAATATCCTGACAATCTCAATTTGGTCACTGTCGTGCCAATACCCAAATGTTTGCATCGATAGTGGCTATCAATGATTACTAATTTTGTAAGAAGTTGATGTTTGGCAATTTAAATAGGATAGACAAACTTATATTCATATCTTGTTGAATTGGAAATTCTGCCATCCACTCAGGAAATCCTGTCAAAATCGATGAAAACGTTAAGATTGCTCACCAGCAAAGGAATTTCCTTTTTAATAGGATCCTTCAAATAAGATCCAATTTCCTTATCAAATGCCTGTAGTTGCATCGATTTTAGAAAGTAATTTAATGCTGCCTGTTTTGCATCAGATTGTTCCTTTTGTCGTTTGCATACATTTACAAATTTGAAAATGAAGGCAGTTGCACGAATTAGCTTGTTGAAGTCGGAGAACCTGTCAAATGGAATCAGTGGTTCCCCAATAGCTTCACTCAATGTATTATGGAAAACGTTTTCCACGCGACACTTGTTTTAAGGGCTCAGACAGCTCAGCACACCTGTAGGCTAGCTTTCAGGCTCCTCAATCAGCCATGTGGGCCCATATATCCAGTAGTCCAATCTCTGCATTCTAGGGTGATACCACGAAAAAGAAGATCAGCTGGGGTGTCTATAGCGGGGACATATTTATAATGAATGTTGACCCCAAATTCCTTATTCAACTTCTCTTTAATTTCTTGATTCTGTTCCTGGTATACAGACTTTTTGCTTTAATATTCTCTGTGAGAAGTCAAGATAATACAACTTGCGCATCCACAGAAACAAAGATGTTCCTAATGTTGATACCAGAGTAGGACCTCAGTAACATGGTTAAAGTCTTGAATTCAATATACACAGCAAGCAACTCCATCATAGGTAATGTTTTTGTCTTCATCGGAGATACTTTAAATTTAGAACATAGTATATGGTATTTCCCATAATGCACGCCATAAACAACAAATCCATATGATTGAGGTGACGCATCACAGAATAAATATAATCTCAGTTGGCTGTCAGAGTCCACAACCTGTTTTGTGAAAAACAGATCACTTCGTCCAGAGAGGTCGTCGGACAAATTCGACCAGATCGTTATTAAGTCAGTAGGTACCTGCTCGTCCCAACTCAACTTGAGCAAACACAATCTTCGGAGAAGTATTTTTGCTTTAATCGTAATAGGAGAACAAAGTGACAAAGGGCCAAATATTTTTGCTGTCTGAGCCAGAATATCCCTCTTTGAAAGTATGCTCTTTTGAACTGAAGTGTAAGCGTTCATGCTTGTTATATATATATATATATATATATATATATATATATATATATATATATATAAAACAATAGGGACAGTTTTCTGAGACAGAAAATAAGACATTATTTATGACTGATACATGCCTCCAACCATTGGTAAGGTAAACGCTTTAGAGCGAACGTCTCTCGAATTGTGATAGGGTGGAGATTGCAAGAATTGACGCTGTCAGCCGCTAAGCTTCGGGTTTAGCATGATAGGGCGTGTGAATGACGTCGCAACAGTGATGATGATGATGATGATGATGATGATGATGATGATGATGATGATGATGATGATGATGATGATGATGATGATGACGATGATGACGATGATGCTATCGTTAAAGTGTTTTTATACACTGTATAATTAGTAGATTAAAAAAAAGAAATTAACCGTGTCCTTTCTTTTCCACGGAAAATTTATTGTGTGAAAAAAAAGTCGATATTGTGTTCATTCGTTTAATTCTTGAATGAAATCTTACACTCTGAATAAAAAGTTAACGGAAGGTTTTTTTTTTCTTTAGGTCATCAGAACTGATAATACTAATTTATATATCTTCTATTCATTTAACGTCGCTTTTCCCTTGTTCAGGGGTCAGACGTTCTATGCTATTATGCAAGCTCACTCTCCACCTCTCACGGTTCAGCGGGTCACCAGTCTCCAAATTCCACTTTGTGCAGTCTTGTCCAATCACTTGCTTCCAAGTTGTCCTTAACCAGACAACCTTCTTACGATTTATGATATTCATGCTTCTGCAACAGTTTATCCAGGAGGAAGAACATTCCACATGACCATACCAGCGTAATTGATTCATCGTTAGGATAACCTCCATCCTGGACAAGTTAGTGCTTTTAGCAAATCTTCGGACTTGATGTGTTGGGTTTGGTCCGATTTTACATTGCAAATTCATCATGAATCTGTCATTGCGCTGCAGATGGGCAAGATATGACCCAACATTCACTGCCATATATCATGATGTTCCTGACACAGTTGCTCTACAACTTAATCCCGGATGTAGAGAGTTCACATCCACCACCTGCACTTAGCATATCTCCTAGAAAGTAGAAAAAGTATATTACCCCTAAGGTATTGTCATCTCTTTGTGAGGACGACCATTAATAAGATGTGCCTTTCCCATGCATCTCCTTCACTTGAAGTTGGCGTTCAGGGCTAACTTAACTTTCAGGTCATTTCACTTTTTGTGAACCCACACTAGGCACAGGTTACACTGTATTGCATTTCTTCTAACGCCTTTCCAGTACATGAAAACTAAAATTACTCACCTTATACTTCCATACATTATCACATTGCCTGATAGACTCTTCCCTTGGTCGACAATGGTAACACTCTGCTTGTTAGTAATGACAGAAATTCCCCGAACTTACTCGATAAAAAGGAAGATAAAAAACAGTACTTCTAAAAAAAAATTTTGTTTAACATAGTTCACCCCAAACAAGGCAGGCCGCCACTGTAGACGTAAGGGGCTTCTGAGAAAAAGAAAAGGGGAGAAGGTAGGGGGCGGTCAACCTAGATTAGGATCTGTGCAGCGAGGTGTCTGTTTACATTAGTTTTAAATTTCTGCATGTCTGTACTGTTGGGGAAACAGGGGGCAGGGAGGGAGTTCCAGAGGCCAGCAGTACGAGGAAAGAAGCTATTTGAGTAGAAGGCTCTCCGACATCTGGGGACCTCCACAGTGAATGAATGAGATTTAGTTGATTGTCGAGTTAGTCTAGTGAATTTACGTCGAGGGGGCACCAGAGTAGCCAATTCATCGGAGCATAATCCATTGAAGTATTTGTAAAACAAGCACAAGGATGCTACATTGCGGCGCTGGGACAGAGGCTGGAGCTTGGTTGACAGTGAGGGACCTATTAGGTTGGCGATTCTTTTTTGGACCTTGTCAAGGAGGGAGAGACTAGTAGATGATGCACCAGCCCAGATGTGACAACAATACTCCATGCATGGGCGGATGGTGGCTTTGTAGAGATTTGTCCAGATTAGGACCCAAGCTAAAATCTACTTGGCATCTGTAGTTTCTGGATGTTTACGTAGACGGACGGAAAATGCTAAAGCGCTTATCCAATCAGAATGCAAGAAAATAAGTAGACAAGTTAACATTTTAATTGATTGAATCACGAAAATCATTAATTTGATTAAAGCGATAATGAATGTTAATGAACACTAACGCCGTTTTAACACTTGTTCAGTGATATTTTTTTCTCAAAAATAAAAATTTGATGTGTAAAAAAAAAAAAAAATTCCAGTTGTACATCCAGCCTCGTTTTGGACTTTTTGGACTTTTTGGACTCAGGCAACCGACTTTTCATTTGTCTTTTTCCAGCCGTCGACATAAACCTCCGGGAACTACCGACACCAAGTCGATTTTAGCTTGGTCCTAATCTGGATAAGTACCGACAAACAATTCTAAAAAGCAACTTAATTTCATGATTAATATATCAGATCTGATGAAGATTTTTTGTTATATAAGAGTTGCAATTAATCCTGGAAGCAAAGGTGTTATATACCCACACACGCACTACCGCCACCTTCTCCCCCCCCCCCAATTCCAAAGTTTGACATGCAGTTTCGAAATGACAATTTGTAAACCCTTCCCATTATCTTGTTTCCTTCCCCACTTAAAAAATAGGTTAAGATTAGGATTACCCCCCACTCCTCATAATTTGTGGAGGGGGAGGACACACATGCACACAAGGAAGATCTGGTTACCCATTACCATATTGTACCCCCTCCCTCCCATCGATTCTTTTACGATTGTTTACATGAGATGGGGAGAAGGAGGCGGAAGAGGAGGAAGAGGAGGAGCAGGAGTGTCTGTGACAACAACATTGCAAAGTTCAAACTGTGATAATAATGATTCGACCTTTGATAGCAATATCTATGAAAACAAATATGCAGAAAGGAAAATCCGGTTGGGGGGGGGGCGGGTTCTGTCACATGCTCTTCCTGTCTTCACTCGAACCCCCCGCCTCAGGATGTTTGCAAACCAAACCATCCTTATCTTAACTAGATAAAGTAAATAATAAAATTATCTCCGTTTTTTTTTGTTTTTGTTTTTTTTTCGTTGAAGTTTCATCCGCAAAACGATTAAAAATCAATATTTTGAAATTGTTTCTTAAAATCGATTTAAAAACAAAAACAATACGTAAATTAGCCACCCCATTCACACTGAACCTCTATTTTATTGTATACTAGACATATCCATGAGACCTTAGGCCTTGTTGGCCTCTACATCCTTACCAGTGGAGGGTACGTCCTCGCTGATTAGTCCGACAGAGGGTGGGTCATTGTGGCATCTTCTCATCCTGGTCTGTCAGGTTGACGTATTTGTTCTGAGTGGTCCTAGGCAGTCCACCCTCCCAGACTTTACAATCTCTCTTTGAGAAGGGGTTGGTTTATGGTCAATTGCCTGAGGCGCCTTTAGCAGAAAATGCTGACGGGGCTGCTTAGGCATTTTTGTGAGGGCCTGAGTCCATTACTTCTTGTGCACTGACCTACTATCCCCACCTTCCAGCCTTGTGCCACGTCTTCTAAAACTTGTTCACCCCAAACAAGGCAAGTTGCCACTGTAGACGTAAGGGGCTACTGAGAATTAGGGTGAAAGTTTAGGGGGTCATCCTAAATTGGGAGCTGTGCAGCGAGATGCTTGTTCACATTAGTTTTAAATTTCTACAGTTCGGAGAAAGAGGGACTTTCAAAGGCCGGCAGTTCGAGAAAAGAAGCTATTGGAGTAGAAGGCTCTCCGGCATCTGGAGGCCTCCATAGTGAATGGATGGGATTTAGCTGATTGTTGGGTTGGTCGAATGTATTTACGTCGAGGGGAGCACCAAAGTAGCAAGTTCATCGGATCACATTCCATTGAAGTACTTGTAAAATAAGCACAAGGATACAACATTGCGTCGATGGGACAGGCGTTAAAGATTGGTGGATAGTGAGGGACCTATTAGATTCTTTTTAACCTTGTCTAAGAGGGAGAGACTATTGGATGGTGCACCAGCCCAGATGTGACAACGATACTCGATGAATGGGCAGATGGTGGCTTTGTAGTCATATAGGATAATGTCAGGTGTGAGAAGTTTGCCATGGCCTTTTGGCTTGAAACAAGTGTAGAATGGTGTTTCTCCCGATTCTCTTCATAGTGCAAATGGTTTAGATGTCTCGTCTGAGAGGAACCCAAAGGGTTGGATCTTCCTCTGATCCGGATCTGATTGTGTTGTTTAAGCACTAACTGAAGGTTCAGGATCAGATTTGATAGAAAGAGATTACATTCTTCAGAACTCAATAAAGGTGGATAAAAGTAGCGAGCTAGTGGGTATGAAAAGTATTCGCTGCCTGAGCATGGCACACTGTCGGACCCTAGCCCTTGGGGGAAATGAGCCTCTTAGCTAGTGGAGTGAATGAGCCCCCCCCCTCAATAGAGATCCTCCACAATGCCCACACTCCAACTCTCGCGATCCCCCAAATTGTATTTATCTTGGAAGAACACCATCCATTTCCAAAAACTCAATCCCTATTTTTGTTCTTACACTTAGATTCCACTCCCATTTAGAGATTGATCAGTTTGTTTTTGGTTCTGAACAACCCGGAAAAAGTGGGCGATCTATTATTTAGAAAGGGTTGGGAGGGTCTTACTATTTTTAGTTGTTGTCCCACTCCCCAGTGCAAATGAACTTGTATATAAATATATTTATGAAAAATAAATTATTTTGACCAACGATGACCAACGACCCACATTTTTGATGGCCTTGTACCTAATTTGTTACAATGTTAAGTGTTTTACCTCATCGCAAATTAATAAAGCAAAGTGTAGTATCTGTTCTGATACTACACTTCATCCTTTCTGTCCTCTATCAGTGAAGGATTAAGCTTTTGAGACTCAAACAATTGTAAATTTTTGTCCTAAACCAGACTGCCCCTTTTTGGGGGAAGCTGGATTTCTCCCCACATGAAAAACCGACCTTGAATAATTGAACCACCTTGAAACCTTCACATGAAATCCAGCCATGTGAATCTCTCGGCAAAGCAGTTTTTGTTGAAATGGGATTATCCAGATGATTGTTAAGCTCTGCTGTAATTTTGGGTGCCGTGTTTTTGTGCTCTTTCTTCACAATCCTTACAAGGGCTCTACGATCTCTTTCAGACAGCTTCGGTTTTCCTCCAGAATTTTGTTTAGAGGTGAATGTTTTCCGTTCTTTTTTGTAGCCTATCATCAGCTTCGAGACAGTTCCTCTCGATACGGCCACCATCTCAGTCACTTCCGTTACAGTAGCACCTGCCATACGGACATCAACCATCTGCCCTCTTTGGAAATCTGATGGATCTGTCACTTGAATTATTCTTACTAATATGCACTTTCTGAAATAAAAAATAAATTTAACCAATTAATTCAGGACAATAATAACCATAAGCAAAAAAAAAAACGGAAAAAAATGTTTTTTAAATAAAAATAAAAAATTAAACCAACATTTTGGTAATTTTTTTTCAATTTTTATCGGCGTTTTAAATGCAAAATTCACAAGGTGTTTCCATTATTTTGTACAAGCTCTGGACATATGTTTTGAATTTAATTAAAATCGAGTGTACATATTTGAAGTTTTAAGGCGTTTCTGCCCCTACCTCCATTAGAGGGGGTACATTGAGGGGCACGTACAGATTTGGAAACTCTTCCATTGTCTTCCCTGTAGAATTTTATACACACAATTTAAATTTCATGAAAATAGAATATATTTGATGTTTTAAGCGAGGTTCTGCCTCTGTATCCGTTGAGGGAGAGAGAAACTTACTTCCCCCTCTCTTTATGAACCTTTCATACTATTCTTACGCCTCGTCGGTATATCTTTCGTTCTAACCAGCTAAGATATATTAGTTTTCATTTAAATTACCTCCCTTGAAAATTAATGAACATCATTTCTTAAGAAAGGGTTTGGTACTTTATCCTTTTTATTAAATCGTTTCAATTAATTACTGTTAATATCTACAAAACTAGTGCATACATATATATATATATATATATATATATATATATATATATATATATATATATATATATATATATATATATATATGAAAATTAGACAGTAAAATTACAAATAATTTATCTCCTCCTCGGATCCATGAAGTATTTTATTCGGTAGGCCATCCCCCCAGACATTACTTCCTCCTCAATTTTTATCCGTCAGCATTACCCTATCCGAGAAAAACTGAAAAAACTAAGGGGCATTGTGAAGTTTTGGTCACAAATATCCGGGGACTTAGAACCAACATCAACGACATAGAAACCTTTCTCCTGGCAAACTCACCGGGTATCCTAGCTCTAAGTGAAACTAACCTTCAATCCCCAATCTCCTCTCACCACTTTGACATGACTGACTACCTCCCACTCTACCGTAAGGACTCTGACAAACATATGCACGGGTTAGGAGTTCATGTTCGGAACACCCTCCCCCTGACTAGAGAACATAGGTTAGAATCAGATGACCAAGACTACATGTGTTTTAGATTGACTTTACATTACAGCGTCAGTCACTTATATTTCTTATACCGTTCCCCGTCGACCCAGGACTGTACTCTGCTAAACTCTGTCTCTGAAAGCATAGATAGAGCACTCTTAATTGACTCGAATGCCCAGATACATGTATTTGGGGATTTTAATGCCCCCCATCGCGACTGGTTGGGATTCTCCAGCCTTACTGACGCAGCCGGCAACTCTACGTATAATTTCTCCTTAGCTCACTCCCTTTCTCAGATTGTCGATTTTCCGACCCGCATCCCTGATCGAGTAGACCAACAAGCCTCACTTCTAGACCTTTTCTTGACCTCAATGCCCGAGGCTTGTGTGACGAAAGCTCACAGCCCACTTGAAGAGTTTGGGGAGCACAGGGGCCAGTTCAGCAGAGCATTTCTTTATTACTATTACAGGTATACGATCAGGTCCACAAGCTTTGGAGGTGTCAAGGTTTTTTATGATGTCTCTGAACTGGGATTGGGTAATGACCAGGTTATCAAGTGTGGCTTCGGTCTGCAAAGGGAATTTGGGGAGGGGGTGGTTTTTTGAGTCCAAGGTGGAGTTAGAAGCGAAACGCTGGGAAAGTAGTTCGGCCTTATCAGTGGCCATGGAAACGGCATCATTGTGGTTTGATAGTGGGGGAATCGTTGATTGACCATTGTTAACTACACTATTGTAGATTTTCCAAAACTCACGAGTACCTAGTTTCTGTGACTGAATGCGTTTTTTTATTAACTCATTAAACCTTCTCTTTGCTTCGCCTATAACGGCCTTGCAATTATTTCTTGACTCTATGAATTTATGTCTATTAGTAGCTGACTTATGGCGACCGAATTTACGGAATGCTTGTTGTCTCTTAGCAATGGCAGCTGCACATTCCGAGCTGGACCATTGGGGAGAGTGGGGCTTGCTAAATAAAATTTGCATAGGGACATAGGCTTCAATGCCTGCTTTGAGACACATTCAGTTAATTCATTTGCGAACTGGTCGGCAGGGAGTGAGAAGATTTCCCTCCATGGGGCCTCGCTGATTGACTCAAAATCAGCTCGTAGTATCTCGTTGTGTTGAGCAACATTTCATCAGCTTTTGGGTGACTTTTTAGGGTGATATGTATCATTAGCACAATGTGATCAGCGTATGAAGTAGTGTTCATTGAGATTGGTAATTGGCTCGCCATTCTAGTTCAAGATGGTTTACTTCTGTCACTTTTTAGGGTGATATTATTATCATTAGCACAATGTGATCAGCGTATGAAGTAGTGTTCATTGAGATTGGTAATTGGCTCGCCATTCTAGTTCAAGATGGTTTACTTCTGTCACTTTTTAGGGTGATATGTATCATTAGCACAATGTGATCAGCGTATGAAGTAGTGTTCATTGAGATTGGTAATTGGCTCGCGCCATTCTAGTTCAAGATGGTTTACTTCTGTCACTTTTTAGGGTGATATGTATCATTAGCACAATGTGATCAGCGTATGAAGTAGTGTTCATTGAGATTGGTAATTGGCTCGCGCCATTCTAGTTCAACATGGTTTACTTCTGTCACTTTTTAGGGTGATATGTATCATTAGCACAATGTGATCAGCGTATGAAGTAGTGTTCATTGAGATTGGTAATTGGCTCGCGCCATTCTAGTTCAACATGGTTTACTTCTGTCACTTTTTAGGGTGATATGTATCATTAGCACAATGTGATCAGCGTATGAAGTAGTGTTCATTGAGATTGGTAATTGGCTCGCGCCATTCTAGTTCAAGATGGTTTACTTCTGTCACTTTTTAGGGTGATATGTATCATTAGCACAATGTGATCAGCGTATGAAGTAGTGTTCATTGAGATTGGTAATTGGCTCGCGCCATTCTAGTTCAACATGGTTTACTTCTGTCACTTTTTAGGGTGATATGTATCATTAGCACAATGTGATCAGCGTATGAAGTAGTGTTCATTGAGATTGGTAATTGGCTCGCCATTCTAGTTCAAGATGGTTTACTTCTGTCACTTTTTAGGGTGATATGTATCATTAGCACAATGTGATCAGCGTATGAAGTAGTGTTCATTGAGATTGGTAATTGGCTCGCGCCATTCTAGTTCAACATGGTTTACTTCTGTCACTTTTTAGGGTGATATGTATCATTAGCACAATGTGATCAGCGTATGAAGTAGTGTTCATTGAGATTGGTAATTGGCTCGCGCCATTCTAGTTCAACATGGTTTACTTCTGTCACTTTTTAGGGTGATATGTATCATTAGCACAATGTGATCAGCGTATGAAGTAGTGTTCATTGAGATTGGTAATTGGCTCGCGCCATTCTAGTTCAAGATGGTTTACTTCTGTCACTTTTTAGGGTGATATGTATCATTAGCACAATGTGATCAGCGTATGAAGTAGTGTTCATTGAGATTGGTAATTGGCTCGCGCCATTCTAGTTCAACATGGTTTACTTCTGTCACTTTTTAGGGTGATATGTATCATTAGCACAATGTGATCAGCGTATGAAGTAGTGTTCATTGAGATTGGTAATTGGCTCGCGCCATTCTAGTTCAACATGGTTTACTTCTGTCACTTTTTAGGGTGATATGTATCATTAGCACAATGTGATCAGCGTATGAAGTAGTGTTCATTGAGATTGGTAATTGGCTCGCGCCATTCTAGTTCAACATGGTTTACTTCTGTCACTTTTTAGGGTGATATGTATCATTAGCACAATGTGATCAGCGTATGAAGTAGTGTTCATTGAGATTGGTAATTGGCTCGCGCCATTCTAGTTCAACATGGTTTACTTCTGTCACTTTTTAGGGTGATATGTATCATTAGCACAATGTGATCAGCGTATGAAGTAGTGTTCATTGAGATTGGTAATTGGCTCGCGCCATTCTAGTTCAACATGGTTTACTTCTGTCACTTTTTAGGGTGATATGTATCATTAGCACAATGTGATCAGCGTATGAAGTAGTGTTCATTGAGATTGGTAATTGGCTCGCGCCATTCTAGTTCAAGATGGTTTACTTCTGTCACTTTTTAGGGTGATATGTATCATTAGCACAATGTGATCAGCGTATGAAGTAGTGTTCATTGAGATTGGTAATTGGCTCGCGCCATTCTAGTTCAACATGGTTTACTTCTGTCACTTTTTAGGGTGATATGTATCATTAGCACAATGTGATCAGCGTATGAAGTAGTGTTCATTGAGATTGGTAATTGGCTCGCGCCATTCTAGTTCAACATGGTTTACTTCTGTCACTTTTTAGGGTGATATGTATCATTAGCACAATGTGATCAGCGTATGAAGTAGTGTTCATTGAGATTGGTAATTGGCTCGCGCCATTCTAGTTCAACATGGTTTACTTCTGTCACTTTTTAGGGTGATATGTATCATTAGCACAATGTGATCAGCGTATGAAGTAGTGTTCATTGAGATTGGTAATTGGCTCGCGCCATTCTAGTTCAACATGGTTTACTTCTGTCACTTTTTAGGGTGATATGTATCATTAGCACAATGTGATCAGCGTATGAAGTAGTGTTCATTGAGATTGGTAATTGGCTCGCGCCATTCTAGTTCAACATGGTTTACTTCTGTCACTTTTTAGGGTGATATGTATCATTAGCACAATGTGATCAGCGTATGAAGTAGTGTTCATTGAGATTGGTAATTGGCTCGCGCCATTCTAGTTCAAGATGGTTTACTTCTGTCACTTTTTAGGGTGATATGTATCATTAGCACAATGTGATCAGCGTATGAAGTAGTGTTCATTGAGATTGGTAATTGGCTCGCGCCATTCTAGTTCAACATGGTTTACTTCTGTCACTTTTTAGGGTGATATGTATCATTAGCACAATGTGATCAGCGTATGAAGTAGTGTTCATTGAGATTGGTAATTGGCTCGCGCCATTCTAGTTCAACATGGTTTACTTCTGTCACTTTTTAGGGTGATATGTATCATTAGCACAATGTGATCAGCGTATGAAGTGTTCATTGAGATTGGTAATTGGCTCGCGCCATTCTAGTTCAAGATGGTTTACTTCTGTCACTTTTTAGGGTGATATGTATCATTAGCACAATGTGATCAGCGTATGAAGTGTTCATTGAGATTGGTAATTGGCTCGCGCCATTCTAGTTCAACATGGTTTACTTCTGTCACTTTCCGATAAAATTTATTTCAATCAGTGCGAGCAGAATGGGTAGCTTCACGGCGTAGTTGTCTGAAGTTGTCAGATTTGTTGCTTCTTCAGCAATTTCTATTGTTTGACCCGAGATCCAATCTTTATCTTTTCACATGGTGGTTCCGAGCGTCTCAAACATCACGGATCGGAGGTTACGCTTCAGTTTGTCCAAGCTCATCTGAGGTAGCATATTCAGATTGGTGTACCTCGAGACGATCGGACTGATTGGATAGTGCTATGCGAAATGCATCGTCCATTTGTTTATTTTTCAGTTTCGAAATGTTGCACCTGAGAAGCTTAGTACACGACCTGACGACCCTGAGATGAAGATGTAGTTTTGCCTGTCTTAATACATGATTGGAACCAAATCCACTACCCGTTTCTGTGGCTCCAGAACACTCGACAATCAAGGACGTGTGATGAGCAGCAGCGTTTAACGAGAAAGTTTTCGATTTGATTAGCTGTGACACCGTCATTGGTGTACCGAGTACGTAGGTGTCGCCGTAGATGTTCAAAACACGTGCTGGATACGGTCATTAGGTTTGCTGTCGCAAAGTTGACAATTCTTTCATCATTAGTACGGCAATCTCAAATCGTCCGAGAATATGAATATTGCTGATGTCAGCTGTGCGGCCATTCAAATCACCTGCATTAATTAGATCACTCGAATGTACGTGATCAACAGTTGCCTGCAAATTGTTGTAGAAAGAGTCCTTATCTTGATCGTCATCGTTAAGGGTGGGAGCATAGACGGCACTTACATTGAGACCCAAACTTTTCAAGTGGATATGGGACAGACGAGGGGGGGGGCGTCAATCTGCTGTGTTTGTCTGTTTTCATAGGCACAAGTTGCTTTAGAATTAAAGTTGCTTTTGAATTGAAGTTGCTTTCGAATTGAAGTTGCTCTCGAATTGACACTTTAAAGGCTTCAAAATCACATTAATTTCCCACAGACATGATAAACCATGTGTGTCGGACATGCGGCTGTTGCTGATTTCTTTGTAGCTGTTAATTTCGAAGCCTTTGAATTCATGAAAAGTAAATTCTGGCCAGAATGAAAGTTCGTATCGGCCAAAGTCGATGATTATGCTTCATATTTGTTCTCCTAAACCAAAGATAAACAACATTTCTGAGTCGCTAATCTCGAAACGAACCACATGTGATGCATAAGGCTGCACGCTTCCTAAGCATTGTCTTTTCTTCTTCTCTTTATCTGTGATTGTTTTTACGCTGACCTTTGGTTCATCAATCACACTCGCCCCATTTCCAAATATCAGTAGATCAATTCGCTTATCGTTTTAATCACTGATAAAATTGCATGGAAAATAAGAATAGCGTTAAAAATAAAAAAGTTTATCTTTTTAATTTTTGTAAATGTTATTTTTATTTTTAATAACTTTAACTTTTAAATGTGGTCTTTCAAAAAATGTTAACCATTATATATAGGAGACCTTAATTTATTTGCTTTGTTTGTTTGTTTTTTGTTCCTGTGTGTTAGTAAAAATGTACCATTCTTGCTCATCATGAAAGAAAAGCACAAAAAATGCTGATTTTTTCCCGTAATGAACTGGTACAATTTCACATGGATCAATCGATAAAATAGTCTAAATCTTGCTAATTATTGGACAACACTCATCCGTGCACATTGTGTCCAGATTTGCGAATATCGTAATAAAATCCATAATACTGCTAACACTGATGATTGAAACCTGTTGAAAGCATCATTTTATTGTCGTGATGAAAAAATAACAAATTTGCAAAAAGCCATTCTTAAGTGATCTGGTCCCAAATCCCTAAATTGGCCATATTTTGACTATTTGGATATACATTGTGGCTGACCTTTTAATTGATCCCCTTTTCATTTTTACTATATTAATCTTGATATCTAAATACTAGGCCCTTAATTATGTTTTGTTTTGTTTTTTACAATACTTTCCATATCCTGTTCATTTTCACCCACAAAACTTCAAAATAATTTTTTTGCATGTTAGATTATTTTGGCCTTTTAACTCGTACATATTTATAAATAAATAAGGGGGGGGGGGTAGTAAAAATATAAAAAGAGGATAATTTTTTAAAATACAAGTTTTCACACATTTGTACATACGTCACATTTACAAAAATAAACTTTGAACCGCTCTCAAAATTGAACTATTGGATATTTTGATTTCTGATTTTGTTTTGCTTTGTGATCTGCAGGTTTTGAATTTTAAGAAAATATACGCTGCATACATTAAATAAAAACTTCTAAAAATGATAAATTCCAGTTCTGGGCGCACTGTTCCTCATGGTCTCAAAAAATTGAGGCTGAGGGCGTCTGGGCGTCATTCAAGATCTTTGTTAGCCACTCTTAAACTATAAATTTTAAAACTGCATATACCTATTGTTGGATAATGGCTCTGTGGACACGGACACATCTTGAGGTGGGCGTATCTGTTAGAATTGTTTGGTTTGGCTAGCGCGATTTAGTGCGGGTGGACCCGTACAGTCGAGTGTAGAATAGGGCTAATCACACAGTCGGAGCTCAAAGACGTGACAGTATCACCACGTTGACGAGACCCCAGATCAAGGGTCAATGTGCATCTGCGCATAAAGGCTCTGTGACGTCACGGGCTTTTGTGTGAGAAGCAGTTTTTGCTAGTCTGGGTTTTGGAGGCGAGCCGAAGCGACCTGATTCACGATATAGTCTGCAACATGATTAGGGGAATTGATTCCCTAAGAAAATACAGGCGAAAGACCTATTTTACCCCCTCCACGAATGGATAAAGACTTAATTGATAAGTAATTACGAAAGCACTAATTTGCTCTCTCTCTCTCGACGTAATTAAAAAAGATAGAGTACCCCTGATTAGGATTTCTCCTCTTATGAGCGAGGAGAAAACAGATACTACACTTTAAATTACTAATTTGCTAAAAGATTGTGAGAACATTTTAACAAATTAGAAACAATGGTTTCAAAAATGTTGAGAGTAGAGGATGTTGGTGGTCATGATTGCCTATCCTACTTTCAGTTAGATGAATTCTGACTCAGTTGTTGAAGCAGTGTCCTTTCCCTCTTTCACCATTTGTTCATTAGCTTCACTTCAGCAATCACCAAAATACCACATTCACTCTATAGTCTTCCCTATTAAAACCGTTTGAATTCGTTAGGGTCACTATGGTTTGGGACGAAAATACATATTCATATAATATTTATGAAAATCCTTATTTACTTTCATACACACAAAGCCAACATAAAAAGACAAGGTTATTTTTAATGTAGAGATAATCTAGCTCTTAAATGTTGACCACTATGGTTGGGACAAACTGAACATTCGCACCAGTCGTGAAGGTTTTCTCCTCCTATGACCAAGGATAGAATATATATTACACTCTGAATGATGTATTTGCTAAATGAATAGTGATACAATTTTAACAAATTAGGCAAAAGGCCATCAAAATATGGGGAGTATAGAGGGGTCACCATCTGTCTAACCTACTCTTATAAAAAAAGGGACCAAGTCCATTTCTAATACATGAAACATTTTGGTCGTCTTCGTAAATATGTGAATAAAAGGAAAAATGAAAGCGAAGGTGTTAGTGAATGGATTCGTTCATGAATATGAACGAAGAGGAAAAGTTAGAAAGTTCACGGGGTTAAATAAATGTCCCGTTAGTAGGGAAGATAAAAGAGTTCTCGTAATATAGAATGTTATTACACAGGCAACGGTGTCAGGACGCGCCCATGTGTGTATGTAAGTATATAATATGCACCTGTACACAGGTCTGAAAGTTAGTTCATGTGTGAGCAGTTACGTGTGTATGTTATAAAGTCAACGAGTATGAGGTAGTAGTCATTTTTGATCGTTGTCGTCTTGTCGAAGTCGAACCTGCGGCCAAAAGGCCGGGAAGATGTTTGTTGCATCCCCAGAGATAAATCTGGGGAGCTGGGCCAAGCAACGTGTGTGTTGTAAGGCAGTGCCAAAGAAAAAGAGAGAAGAGAGCGTCGTATTGCGCTCAAGTGTTTATATAGTTATGCTAGCACTCCGAGATTCGCCTAAGAGAAGGTGTTTGATTTGTCAAGCCAAGGAGGAAGTAGATTTTTTGAACCAATCAGCGGGCAGCTAAGAAGTCATTGATATTTAAACAAGATGGCGGCTGTGCGCCGGCTTGTAGCAAACTGACACACTCTTAAGTAGACGCATTGTCTTTTCTCTCTTTCACAAGTTTCCCATCGCTTTCCTTTCAGCAGTCACCAAAATACCACATTTACTGTATGGGGTATTCTACTTAAAATAGTAATAAATTAACAAAGAATGTATTTATACGATTTAAATGACAATATCCCGTAAGAAGTTCAATTGATTTTAAAAGAGTACATATTTTCTTAAAAGCAAGTAAATAATAGAAAATATATCATAAGGGCAGGAGTGCGATAAAAAATGAAAGCAATATATGTATATATATATATATATATATATATATATATATATATATATATATATATATATATATATATATATATATGTATACATATGAAAGTAGAATATGAAATGTATATATATATATATATATATATATATATATATATATGTGTGTGTGTGTATGTGTGTGTGTCCGTGTGTGTGTGCGCTGGAATATAAAAAAAAACTATCATCACTTTAAAAAGAGCAAACCTCAATAAATAGATTGAGATATTTAAAAGGAGTGGCTATTTGGATAATTGACTTTTGCCAAATTAGAAATTTTAGTAAAACGATTTGTGGCGCCATCTATAGAAATATTTGTATAACTAAAATAGTTTTAACTCAAAATGTTTTTTCAGTGTTTTTTCCTAGTCAAAAACTCTTTATTATAACCCACTAAAATACAGACGTGGCTTTAAAAAACAGACGTAACTGCAGGGCAATTGGATGGCGGAACAAATTAGCGTATGGAGCTTTTGGTTATTAAGCGATTATGTCTTAATGAACAGTGGAAAAATTGACTTAACTTATTATAATATATATATATATATATATATATATATATATATATATATATATATATATATATATATATATATATATATATATATATACGTATATATATATATATATATAGTCTAAAGAAGCTTTGAGTCATTTAAAAAAAGAAGTAAAATGCAGTTTAAATTCCCAGACAAACTAACTAAATCTAAGATATTGCAGACTTAACATTCGTTGGAAAATATATATATTATTACCTGTGTTTCCTTCAGTATAATCATTAGTAATGTGTTAGAGTTTTACAAACAAATATTCGTTAAAAAGAAAGATTGTATCTTCTGTAAGCATCTTTATGAAATTGTCTTCATTAAATGGAGTTCAATGGAGAATAATGTGATAAAAATAGTGGATTATCTCCCTTGGTTTTGATGGCTTAATGAGCAGTGGAAAAATTGACTTTACTTATAAAAATATATATATATATATACATATATATATATAATATGTATAAGAATATATATATAACATATATGTTACAGTAATGTTGACAGATCGAGAAAAAAGTTATATATATATGTATATATATATATGTATTCATACAAAGTAACGTTACAATAACCTTGATCTCACCTCTCATATTATCTTATCTTCTCCACCTAACAATTCCAACTTAACTTTGGTACTATAAATAACACAAATACTATAATAATGACCCCATACAAAATACTCACTTACATTGGACCTAGTGTCTTGCCCATAAAGACCCGAATCTCAAACAATATATACTCCTTCAAACACAATAATAACAATGCCACTGGCACCTCTCTATCCAATTTAATAAAAAGCTTTAACAGTAAAAACACTCCCTACTTCCTACATTGATCAATATTAAAAAGGTCTAAATATTACACTCCATGATCCGCATTCTGCCAACTATGTACATTAGAACCATCAGCCCAAAGCTAGAATATTATTAACTCTAAAAACGAACTTATCTAAAATTGAAGGCACAAGCGAGAATTTAAATACATATATTTCATTACTCCCTCTGACACGCCTCATCTTTGCCAAAAAACCCTCTCTAACATTAGACTAATTCTTAAATTCTATAATTTGTTAATTTGTTAACTCTTAACTCTTAACTTTTCCAACCTTACAAATAATCATCTCAATAGCATAGCGTATCCTTCCCTGTCTACCCATAACTTAATGTAAATTGAGAACTAACATTATTCTGTCCACTCCACTAATCCTTAATCGCCTCTACTCCAACACTCTAATTCCTATTCCCTTTTTCAATTACTAGCCAACCCCCTTACATACCTATCATTGCTTTTCTTATCTCCCTTTTGTATACAATCTATTGACCCTGTAAATGCTTCGCTCTATCGACAATCTTTTTCTCATATATTCCATTACTCTCACCTTTAAACTACGCTCGCTGATTACTCCTATGATGGCCCATTTGGCCCCTTAAAATCTATCTATAATTTCAATACACCATGTCATCACTTCGATTACATATTCAACCAAATCCTACCCCATAATCCTTATACTAGAACACAATTGTTGCAAACAGATTACTGCTGTTCCCAATCCTAACTTCAGTTATATATTAAAGTATCTTATATAGTCATGCATCTAATATTTAACTAACAAGGAAATCTATAAAGTCTTTACATATTAAACTCTGAAATACTATATTTGTCCGGATTATTACATCTTAAACACGTAAATTCCAGATTTACAATCATCTGAGCCCTAATTTCCCAATTTGAACCCTTTTAAACTTTCTGAATTATATATTTGTGTAAAAATCTTTCTGACTTATATATTCGTATAAAAATCCGTTTAAATACGGGGATACCCCCTTTTCCGAACTATTTACTTACTGACCTGAATCGCTACTGTTTTTAGCTTATTGTAATCCCACCCCAACTCCCAAGTGAAGCCAGCCCAGGCCTGGCATCATTTTGCTGCTTACTAGCGATGAGCAGTAACTAAACAAACCCTTCATCATACCTTCTCCCAGCATCATCCATAGTTCAATCCACTAAACTAAACCCCCTATTCCACTCCCCTAATCTCCAATCCTTCCCTCACTTTTCACTGGCTTCGTCTTCGACCAGAAATCCCACTCTCATTTCTTAGATTCGATCGAAGTTACTACTGAAATTCCCTACTGCCTGCTTATAATATACACAACATTTTAAACTAAACTCCTAAAAAACTATTTCCATTTTCGGTATACGGAAGTATTTTAAAATGGCCATTATTCTCAAAATTACATCCGAATAAGTGCTTCCCATCTACGATTGAACTAAACATCTTTCTATTGGATTCACTTCATTTTGAACATTTTTAACGCTGTCTCCACGAAATCCACTTTTCCATCTTTAAATCTTTCCTCACCGGACATTTTATCAACGGACATTCACCAACTGGACAGACTCCATATTTTGATTACCTTTTGACACACACACACTCTTACTTTCCATTACTTCATATCAGTTCTTCCCATCTACGGTTGAACTAAACATCTTTCTATTGAATTTGCTTCCTTTGAACAACATCCCTTTTTCCAACTTTAACTATTTCTTCACCGGAGATTTTATCAACGGACATTCACCAACTGGACAGATTCCCTATTTTGATAAACTTTTTTACACGCACACTCTTACTTTCCATTACTTTATATTTTTTCAAATTTTGAATTTTGGCTATTCCCCTGCCAACTTATCCATCTATGTAATTCCTCTGATGATAAGATTTTAATCTTTGAAAAGCCTAGCTTTAGGAAAGAAAAATAAACATGTTTTTATCGAGTACACCTTGCATTGAACAATCGAAGATAAAATAGATTTGTCATCCGTACATCTTCATCTCTCTTCCTTCATTTATCTTTATATATATATATATATATATATATATATATATATATATATATATATATATATATATATATATATATATGTGTGTGTGTGTATGTGTGTGTGTGTTAGTTGAAGTACCTTTCTACCGGCAATCTTTTTCTCATAGATTCCATTACTCTCACCTTTAAACTACGCTCGCTGATTACTCCTATAATGACCCGTTTGGCCACCTTAAAATCTATCTATAATTTCAATACACCATGTCATCACTTCGGTTACATATTCAACGCAATCCTACCCTATAATCCTTATACTAGAACTCAATTGTTGCAAAGAGATCAACGCTGTTCCCAATCCTAACTTCAGTTATATATTAAAGTATCTTATTTAGTCATGCATCTTATATTAAACTAACTGGTAAATCTATAAAGTATTCCATGAAAAATGCCAGTATACTGAAAACATATGCCTTTAATAGGGTTAAGATGAGAATTCATATACACTAAATGTACAAAAGCAAGAACATTCCCAAATGTTAACAATTTTGAATTTTGGTCATTCCACTGCCAACTTATCCATCAATGGAATTCCTCTGATGATGATTTTAATCTTTGAAAAGCCTGGCTAAATGAAAAAAAAATAAACATGTTTTTATCGAGTACACCTTGCATTGAACAATCGAAGATGAAATAGATGTGTCATCCGTACATCTTCATCTCTCTTCCTTCATTATATATATATATATATATATATATATATATATATATATATATATATATATATATATATATATATATATGTGTGTGTGTGTGTGCGTGTGTGTGTGTGTCTTAGTAGAAGTACCCTTCTCATCCGTTTCGTTTTTTATTTTCATAGCCACGATTAGATGAACAACTATTAACTATTTTTCATCCATTTTTAAAAAAGAAATATCCAGGGTTATGATAACGATCGATATCGGCTAAGCAATAACGGGAACGCTATAGAAACAAGAACAATCGTCTAGGGTGACAGTCGAACCTACAATGGCATTGAATATTGAAACTGAAGGCGAACTTTATATCCACACGGCCGGTAATGAGTGGGAAATATTTTGTCATTTTAACCTACTGAGTCTACGAATTTTTACCTCTCCGCATAGATTTACAAATAGCTCGATTCTCTAAAATAAATAAGCAAAAATAAACAAAACAAATATAAATGAAAAATAGTTTTATTAGAGTAAACATATATCAGTGAAGTTTTGTCAAATATTCTGCCTATTTTAATAAAACTATTGGATAAAAGTTTTCTCTTAAAAAAAAGCAATACGTCAAATACGAACGATAGTTTTCTTATAGAAATCGCTTCAGACAAGACATGAAGCCACTTGATGCGAGAGTTACAAGGCTACCGGAAGTAAACCCTGGACGAGGCTGACGGAAGTACTCTCCTTGACGTGAAAAGTATAAACCATTGCTTATATTGTTAGTTAGACTAAAAGGGAACGTTAAAAATATTTTTCATGTTTTTAACTAGAATATGATTTAAATAAAAATAAGTCAGAATAATACAAAAATAAGCGAAACCCATTTAACATAAAATATTTTTTGTTACTGAAATAGGAATTGACCTTACATTCTGTACGACGGTTTGAAGGTTAAAAAACACTTTCAACGACCAAAGGGTCTGGATGTAGTAAACTTGTTATGATTCTGATGTGTGTTTTTTTCAAATGCTTTTTTGTTCAGTAATATGACGCTCCCAGTAGATTGTCACAGGAAACGTTAGATAAGTGGTTTCATTTGTGGGGCACGTCAAAGTCAGATAAAAAGCCATTAAGTGTCCCTACTTCACGAGGAAAGAACTAATGTGCTCGTATTTTAGAAGTCATTTTAATACGTGACCCACAATGTATATAAAGATTATGAAAATACAACCCAAAATAATAGGAGATTGACTTCAAGTAATTTAATTAAACAAATTCAATTCGTAATATTTTTATTTCTTAATTGCACATTCTTACATCATACGAACCTACTTAGTTTTACTAAAAACTAATTAAAAAAGATAGAGTACCCCTGATTAGGATTTCTCCTCTTATGAGCGAGGAGTAAACAGATACTACACTTTAAATTACTAATTCGCTAAAAGATTGTGACACACACGATTGAAACACACACGAACTACTAAACATAGCGGCAGCATATACACCATGTGAAACGAACGCCTGTACACAGTTCATACACACACTTTCTCACTAACAAAAGAGGCACGTTAATATACACACGCATCTGCAATGCCTATTCTATTTACATACGCATAAACGAATGCATAAACGAACACGACGTCAGTCGAAATGAACATGTCCACTCAAATTCTCCTGATTAGAGACAAAACAACCACTTTTCAATTGAAATACTCTAAGACTCTTTGAATTTTAGCATTCTATGAACTCTTTATGTTTCCTTGTCTTTACAAGTTACCAAAAATAGTGACGGTTGTATGCATAGATTGTTTATTCTTTCATTTGATCATGTCCTATCTTCAACATAGGTAACCGCAACTAAACTCCCGTGCATTATTTCCAATAACACCACAATATTGGCAGACCAAGACTACAAAAACAACCCCATGAGTTCTATACTAGACACACACACACACACATACATATATATATATATATATATATATATATATTATGCATATATGTATATATGTGTGTGTGTGTGTTTTATGTAAATAATCGTTAAATATTTATTATTAAATAAACATTTGTAACCCCTTTTCGGCCGGTCCCTTTAATGAGATATAATACAAGCTATAAATCTAAGCTATACGCGTATGTTCCTTTCTGTTGAACACTGTTATGAAGGTTTACTATGGTGCCCTGTTTTTTTTACATTAATAGGATTTATTTCTCATTACGGAACGGTTGAAATTAGCCTCAATGGTTGGGCTGCTCGAAATTGACTTAAAGGTGACTCTTGTTCTGGGGTTCGAATCGTGCGACTGATTTGAAAAGTTATCCCTACACTGATGATTCGGCAAGGATGGAACGTATACGTATTTAGATACTAATTCAATATTTATCAATAAATAAGCATTTGTAACCGCTTTTCGGTCCCATGACAAAATAACAGATACTACACAATTACCAAATTATTGACTGTTTTATATACAGACTGTTCATTCTCTTATATATATGTGTGTGTGTGTGTGTTATTTAAATAATAGTTAAATATTTATTATTAAATAAGCATTTGTTACCCCTTTTATGCCGGGCCGTTTAGTAAGATACAATACAAGCTATACATCGAAGCTATAAACGCAAGTTCCTTTCTGTTGAACACTCTTATGAAGGTTTACTGTGGTTGCCCGCCTGCTCGGCATAAATAGGACTTATTTCCCATCACATCGTGTAACGGATGAAATTAGCCTCATTGCTTGGGGCACTCAGAATTGAGTTTAAGGTTACTTTTGTTCCGAAGTGTGTGTGCATGTGTGTATGCGTATGTGTGTGTGTATGTGTGTGTGTGTGTAAAGGGTAATCGCCTAAACTAATGAACGGAGCATTATAATTTTTTTAATATATATTCTAAAAAAAACGGTGAGTTACATTGGCACATTATTTACTTTTGTAAACTTTACAATTTGAGGGAACGAACACCGGAAGTCACACTCGTCTCCCTAAAAACTTTTTAAATAATTTAGATAGAAAATTTACATAAAAAATTGCTCTACATTAAATTTTGAGTTTTATTAAATAATACAATTTGTAAAGGATCGGTGCACGCGCATGGGCGTCAATAGTACGTATGCGCTTGTTAAAATCCTAATCTATTGAACTTATCATTAGTAATTATGGAATATATATTCAAGGCAACGGGGTGAGTAATGTGGGATCTTTATGTTCTAATTTATAAACTTTACTATTTAGAGGGGTGTGAGACGAAAGGGTATTATACCCCTCAATTCAAAGATACACATTACAATGTAAAATGTGCAAGGCAAAATGTATATGTATATATATATATATATTTAAAAAAAAAAGATGCAAAATGACTTAAAAAGCATGTGTTAGTTTTTGTGCTTGGGCGTAAATCCTGAACATACAACTATATAAACAGACCTAAGTTTAAACGAATATATATATATATATATATATGTATATATTCTATGAGAAATGCCAGTATACCGAAATCATATGCCCTTAATAGGGTTAAGATGAACATTCATATGCACTAAACTTTCATTGTCATTAAGGGTATGACTACATATCAACCAAATTTCATTATCACATCACTACAGTATAAATATCTATGCATGAGTGGATGAAGTGTGTGAGGTGCACTGAAGAAAAATTCCTACCAGTAAAATACATAGCCCTGTTGTGCTCGCATACCCTTAATGACAATAAAAGTGTTAAAAAATTGGGAATTTCCTTGCTTTTGTACATTTAGTGTATATGAATTTTCATCTTAACCTTATAAAGGGCATATGATTTCAGTATACTGGCATTTCTCATGAAATGTCACTACTTTTGTAAAGGCTATGCCTCAATACAATTGTCATTTTTAAGGTTTTTTGGAATTTTCTGGAAAACTAAGGTATATGGTTAACTGAAATTAAAATGCCATCAACTAGACCCTAGAACCTCTATCTCTGCCAAAACTCAGCTGAATCCATCAAATAGTTGATGAGATACAGGGTGGCACATACGTATGTACGTACACGCAGATAAGATGATTTCATGATTGAACTTTCTGGATCTCTGGGTTGCCTTGATTAATGATGCTGAAATTCTACACACTTATAGAACCTATCAAATGAAAATTTTGTGCAAAGTTTTAACTAATTTGGTTTATTGGTTTTTGAGTTATGATTGATCAAAGAAATGAGATTTCCAGCATATGTCATACTTGAAGTCTATTAAGGGATAGAGTGCTCTCGCGCCTCCCTTGATATATATATATATATATATATATATATATATATATATATATATATATATATATATATATAAGAGGTTTATGTAGTTTGCTTGAAGCATTGTCCATTAGTATATAGAAATGTGATACTTAGAAGGCAGCTAATAAGACATATAATGGTGTAACAAATGAAATAGTTTCACCCTTAATACATACATACACGTATATATATATATATATATATATATATATATATATATATATATATATATATATATATTTTTATTATGATATATATTTATTTATTATTATGATATATATTTATTTATTTATTTATTTTTCACAATGTTACAATGTTATGTAATACCTGTATCAAGATGGCCTGGTGAAAACTCCGTATGATATAATATTTTTTTAAATATTTCGGGAACTCTTCCCTTTTTGAGAACCGTGCTCAACTCAAATTCATGCGTGCATATGAAGGAAGCCGTAGGATGCAGTCTCGAAGAACATACCGGTTACATTTAAAATTTCAAACCAGATTCAAAAATAAAATAAACTTTTTTATTATTATTTTTTTTTTAAATATTTTATTTATCTATTTTATCTAATTTATTCATTCATCTATTTACATTTATTAAACTTTTTTTTTGTTTTGACTTTTTAGAACCTTTCCTTAATTTTTTTTCGTTAAA
The DNA here is from genome assembly GCA_963556195.1 of Sepiola atlantica. Taxonomy (NCBI): domain Eukaryota; kingdom Metazoa; phylum Mollusca; class Cephalopoda; order Sepiida; family Sepiolidae; genus Sepiola; species Sepiola atlantica. Next base: position 347,364 of record OY744536.1, read on the forward strand.
TTTTAAATTCTAATCTAATTTTGTTTTTAAACCAAGTCTATTCGTTTAAATTTATATGTCGGTTAATACTGTCATTAAAAATTGCATTATCTGTTCGTTTTAAATTATTGTGGATATTAATATTTATTTTATTTATTTATTTTATTTTATTTTTAAATATGTATATTCCATTAATTAATTCAATATTATCCGTTCATTAATCGTCTCATTCGTCTAACGCTAAGTATGAAAAGGGAGGTAATTCAGTTCATTTGGTCTGTCTGATGTTGTTTACATCGCTTTTAAATTAGTTATTTATAATTGTTAGGCTAAAATATCGTTATAACGGATGTGTTTCTTTCCTTTTTCATTTTCTTTTCTTTTATTATTATCATTATTATTTTATTATTATTATTAATGTTATTATTATCATTGTTGTTGTTGTTGCTATTGTTATTATTGTTGTTGTTATTATTATCATTATTATTATTATTATTATTATTACTATTATTATTATTATTATTACTGTTATTATTTATTTTATTTTTTATTGTTTTTATTACTGTTATTATTCTTATTTATTTTTTTGTGCTGTTATTAAATATTTATTAATTTATTTTATTTTTATTGTTATTATTATTATTATTCATTTATTTATTTATTTATTTATTTTACTGTTATCATTATTTTTTAAATTTATTTATTTTAAATTTTATTTATTTATTTTCCCTTGGGCATGTAATGTCGATTAACTATTAATGTTGTAAATTGAATGTTCATGCGTGTCCAGTCTCGACATTTCTATTAATTCCTTATATTGTTTTAATAATCTCTTCATTTATTTTTTTTTAATTCATTTATTTAACTATTTATTTATTCAATGTCTTGTTGTATTATTATTAATACTATTAATATCATTATTATATATTATTATAGTTAATGTTTTTGTTAGGTTAAGTTATTACTATTATTAGCTTGTAGACTTTAATATTTTTTTTGAAATTTTTTTTTGTTTTATATTTTCTATTATTTTTTTTAATTATTATTTACCTACTTATTTATTTGACTTAACCATTTATTTATCTTCTCTTTTTTCATTATTATCATAAATTTATTAATTCATCTTTATTTTTTTATTTTTTATTTATTTGTTTTTTTTATTTTTCCCCCAGTCATTTATTTATTTATTTATTTTTTGTTGAGTGAGTATTTTACTTATGTTGTTATATTATTTGGTATTATTATAAGATGATATTTTTGTTAAATCATTAGTTTTTAGTATTCATTTAAGGGTTAAATTAAGATAAAATCAATACAACAAGAGTGAGATATGAAACTATATCAGACTAGGATGGAAAATCCTAATTCGAGTCGGTGATTTATTTACGGAGATAGTTTTGCTATTAGTATCGATTCTTTTATTCGAAGGTTGCCAACGTTTCTCTCCGTAGCTAGGATATCAATCTTGAATGATTTGCTGGTGTTGCCACATGCGTGGATGTGCTTCTGGAAGGAATAGGTGCGTGTTTGTAGGTGTTCTTTGACTCTAATATGTAGGGGTTTCACCGTACTACCAATGTATATTTTGTTGCATGTGGTGCACTGTACACGATATACAGTGTAAGTACGGTGGCATTTGTCTGTGGTATTCATGGGGCAGTTCGCCAGGGTGCAGGGAGTATTGTTGTAATTGGTGTTCCGTGTTGTCAATCGTTGTCGTAGAGAAGGACCGGTGTGTGTTAGTTGAATATCGAGTTTTTCCTTCCTGTTAGCTTTGCGGATAGCTGTGGTGATCCTGTCGTTGAAATGCGGCTACTTCAGGGAGTAGGTGTTAGAAAGAGCGTGTTGCGTCCGTCTTCAGGGTTTCCGGGGTTTCCTAAGGTGTTCAATGATGGGTGTAGGGTATCCATTGGTCTCTAGTATCTGTTGGAATTTCTCGCTGTAGATGGTTTTGTCAGCCTCAATGGTGCATTTCTTACGGATACGAGTTAGCTCATTCTTAGCACAGATTATTTTAGCCTAATGAAGGAGTGCTGATCTGTAATGTATTAATATACTTCTACATACGGGCTTCTTGTAGAATTTAGTGGTTAAGGCTCCTTTTTCAGAGATGTTGAAGCTGAAATCTAAAAGTGCTAATGATCCAGAGTTTTCAGGGTGTTCTCTTGTAAATTCTATGTGTGAGTCAGTGTTGTTGAATGTGTCGAAGATTGTGTTAGCCTCTTCTTGGGACGATGAAAGGATAAGAATGTCGTCCACGTATCGTGTGAAGAAGATGGGGGAGTGACAGGAGTTGAGGGCATGGCGTTATAATTTATCCATAAAAGCAATGGCGAGCAGTCCCGAGAGGCTGGAACCCATAGGCAGTCCTGTTATTTGTTTATATGTGTTTTGTTTGTATGTAAAGTATGTGTTGTCTATTATTATATTTAGGAGTTCATGTATGTCATTTGAGGTGAGGCCGAAGCAATAGAGGTCGCTGGATGAGATGCAGTCAGTAATTATTTCTACTGCTTGGTATGCGGGTACAGATGTGTAAAGGGTGACGACGTCAATGCTGAAGGCATATCGGTTCAGTTTACGCTGTTCTGGTGGTAGTAGATGTAACCTCTGGATGACTTCATCCGGGAAGCTGATATCTCCGGGGAAGGTTTTGAGTAGGGGAGATGGGAGAGGAGACAAGAGACCTTGTATAGTGGTCCTTCAATGCTGGATACTATGGGTCTGATTTGTGTGGTGGTGCCGGTCTTGTGGGTCTTGATGAGGTGATAGAAAGTAGGAAGTTTACTGTTTCTTGTAATTAGGTTGTGTCTGTAGATATTAGGGGTGTTTCTTTTTTTGCAAATGTTGGTCCAGGCTGTATTAATCTTGTTCTCAATTTGTTCGGAAGTAATGTTGGAAGCAGGTGTGTAGAGTTTGTGATTGCTAACGTGGGTGAATGCTAGTGTATCGTAGGTGTCACGTGAGATAACATAGAATTATTTCCCCTTGTCAGAGGGTAGGAAGACAAGGTATTTATCTCTTAGGTTTTGAAGTGTGGTTCGTTGTGTTCTTGTCAAATTAGGTATAATGTTTGTATGTTCTTGTTGTATGATAGAGAGTATGTTACGTTTTAGGCGTGTGAGTTTGATGTCTAGCTCGCGGTTGTTGGGTGGTGGAAGTAGTGGGTGATCAAGTTGGTATACAGGAAATTTGGCGGTGTTATTGAAATACCGGGACCACCCAATATAACATTAATAATAATAATAATGAAATAATAATAATAATAATAATAATAATAATAAAAGAAAAGAAAATGAAAAAAGGAAAGAAACACATCCATTATAACGATATTTTAGCCTAACAATTATAAATAACTAATTTAAAAGCGATGTAAACAACATTAAACAGCCCAAATGAACTGAATTACCTCCCTTTCATACTTAGCGTTAGACGAATGAGACGATTAATGAACGGATGATATTGAATTAATTAATAGAATATACATATTTAAACATGAAATAAAACAAATAAATAAACCGAATATTAATATACACAATAATTTAAAACGAACAGATAATGTAATGTTTAATGACAGTATTAACCGACATATTAATTTAAACGAATAGACTTGGTTTTAAAAAAATTTAGATTAGAATTTAAAATTTAACGAAAAAAAAGGAAGGAAAGATTCTAAAAGGTAAAAACAACAAAAAAGTTTAATAAAAGTAAATAGATGAATAAATATATTAGATAAAATAGATGCATAAATACATGAATAAAATGTTAAAAAAAGTTTATTTTATTTTTTAATCTGGTGTGAAATTTAAAATGTAACCGGTATTTTCTGCGAGACTGCATCCTACGGGACCTTCATATGCAAGCTTGAACTTCAGTTGAGCACGGTTCTGAAGAAAGGAAGTGTTCCCGAAATATTAAAAATATATTATATCATACGGAATGTCCACCAGACCATATTGATACAGGTATTACATAAGATTGTAACATTGTGTAGATAGACAGATATATATATATGTGTTTGTGAAAAAAAAATTGTATATATATAAATATATATATATATATATATATATATATATAATTGAAATATAAGCCAAATTAGCAATACAAGATTAATTACTTTTTTTTTTTTACATTAATCCTATCGATTACGGAATAAAATTCCTTCTTCAGGGGTGACCAGTATTGAGTCATTTTTTTTTTCTCTTTTTTTTCATCAAAAAACAAGAATAAAGAAACTTATTTCTTTGTTAATTTGATAAACGTCCTTGGTGGTACCACGTCATCGCCGTGCTGTTATAAATGGCGGTTAGGATTCAAAACCGGTGTCGAACGAGAAATGCGCTGGCACGCTGTCAAGTAAAGTGTGTGATTGTCGTTCAAATTTCAAAGTATTGCAGGGAAAGTTAATAAAATTGAAATATAAGTCAATATATATATATATATATATAATTATTTAATAATAACTATGGAATTATTATCAACATACGTATACGTGTGATCCTGGCGGAATCTTCAGTGTCGAGATAACTGTTCAAACTGGGCGCACAATTCGAATCCGAGAACATGAGTCACCTTTTGAATTCAAATGTATATACATTCTAAGTTATTTATATATATGTATATATATATATATATACACATATATATATACATATATATATATACATATATATATATATATATAGAGAGAGAGAGAGAGAGAGAGTGTGAGAGAGAGGGAGAGAGATGTGTGTGTGTACGTGTGTGTGTGTGTTATACGAAAAGCAATATTTATTCTTTGGAAGACATTTTCTTTATAAAAAAAATATATATACAAAACTCTTTTCCTAGCGCGAACACATTGAGGTGATTCTGACAATTATTTTTTTTACTTTTGTTCTATCTGAAATTACGCAAATTGTCACAGAGACGTAACGGGTTACTGGGTGAAAAGTTTGTGTTATACGATAAGCAATATTTATTTTTGGAAGCAATTGTTAGTAAGACGTAACGGGCTACTGGCTGGAGAGTAGGGCAGCAAAGTATTTGTTCACACAACATTTAAATTTCTGCATGTTAGTACGGTTAGGTAAAATTGACAGGAATTCGAAAGTGCGGAAATCCGAGGAAAGAATCTATTAGAGTAGGACATTTTCCGGCATCTGGGGACCTTTAGGGATTCGATTTTGCTGCTTGTCAGTTGGGTTGGGGGTAGTTACGTTGGGGGATACAAGTGCAGTAAGTACATCGGATCACATTCCGTGGAAGTACTTGTCAAACAAGCAGAGTGATAAAACACTGCAGCAATTCGACAAGGGCCTGTGAGAAAGCGTGGGACATATAATGTTATAAATTCTTTGTTGAACCACTTGTCAGAAGAAGAGGGCCGTGGTTGGTGCTCCAGCCAAGATCCGGCAACAATTCTCTCTGCACGAATAAATGGTTTATATAGGATTCACACAGTTCCAACAATCATAAGAAATATTTGCAACTACAGATTTTCATGGCAAATAGCAGCCCTCTCGAGAGTCCAACGTTTAAAGTTGTCTACGTGACATTCTAAAACAACATGAAGTCGAATAAGTACAGGACGGAACAGCATTAAATATGACCATCAATTGTTTGCCACATTCAACTACACATTGCACCTGATTCTAAGGATTCAGCAATTGCCTTCGATATATATGTATTCAGAAAATACGCCTATCTCAACCGCCATTGTATCGGGGAGTACGATTTTGAAGATTTCGAATAATATCGGTCCAAGTATCATGGTATAATATGGACTGCCACACCTAGTCAAGACTCCGGACAATGTGAGGAAATGATTCACCAAGGTGCACAAAGGCGATCGGAACTGGAATGGCTGAGGAGGCGAGCGCAGAAGTAGTCACTTTCTATTGAATGGGGCGACGACTAAGACAAAAGACCATACACAGGATTTCTTGTATAAGTTTATATATTCAGAAGTAGTCAGAGTAGTTTGAGGCAGTTTTAAGTTTTTTTTGCGATTTGAAGAGGTGAGCAGATCGGAACAGACAAGAGTGAGGCGAGGGACATTGCAGATTGGCGCAGGGCCGAGATGTGATGAATTTGACCGAACAATAATGAGGATTTTTAATTCAGTTCTTTTCGACAGAGTTCTTGAAAACTAGTTATACAAAGGCAATTTTCCAGAAGCAACGTCATGCAAGGCATTAGTTATAAAGTTTGGAGAGGACAGGGACCAGCGACGTAAAGCATTTCTTTATTTCTATGGTAGCAATAGGGTCTGGTTCACATGCTATAGGTGTGTTAAGGTTTTCCTATAATAGCCAGCACTTAGGAGGGCTTGATGATCAGATCATCCAGTGAAGTTTCCAAGGGAGAAGTGGTTTCGAAATTCAAAGTGACGTTTTGGGCAAACGACAGAGAAAGCAATTTAGTATTGTCCGTTGCTGTAGGAGCGACTTCCTGGTGTTTGGATACTGGGGGAATTGTTGATTACCCATTGTTTACCACACGATTATAGATTATAGAGTAAGGAGTTCTTAGTTTATGTGATACTATGTGATTTCTAACCATATCTATATACCTATCAGCTGTTGGTTTTTGGTTTTTTGATGCTACAAATTTTGCCTATTTTAAGCTGATTCATGGCGGTTGAAACGGCGAAATGCTCAGTGCCTAGGCACAATAGCAATTGCACAGGTCAGAGAGAACCATTGGAGATATACAGCTTGCTATGGAATTTCTGCGTGTATACGAACGGTTCTATGCCTACGATTTTCACTGGTTCTGTGTTTGACCATCTATCGCGGTCCTCATTTCTGTTGTGAATATATCTAGGCGATATTCGAAATGCCTTGGTCCAAACGGAATTACACAAGCATTATACACGCATCAAGTACAGTTTTGAGTTGCTGTTAATGTGACCTTCATCATCCACCTTCTAGCGTTTAAAACTTCAAGAGTGTATAGATTGTATATGATTCAAGAAAAGGTTTAATAGTACAATCGGGATTCACTCGTCTTGCTAGGGCATGTCGGGACCAGCCACTTTTGTCGGGGCAGACCTCTTCGACGTACCGTCTATCCCAAATAAGTCCACAGTGAAGTGTTGAAAATTACCTGACCATTTAGGCAACTAGGGCACAGACTTCTCAGATACCATGATCTCACCCTTAAACATCACGGATCGCCACCGTCGGTCAACATATGATCTCGTCAATGTTTTTTGTTTTTTTGCGGGGTGGGGGGGTCTTACCCTCTGTAAAGGTGCAGACGGCATACTCTACAACCGTAGCTAACATTGGAGACGAATGAAATCGCACATTTGATGAAAGTATATTTGGATAGCCAGGCTATCATGGTTGTTTAGAAATGTTGTAACCTTAGTGAACAGAAGAGAAGTTGGTACTAGTGTAATTGCTCGATTTATGAGTGAATTGAGTAAATTCAGAGAACGTGTCATTACTAACCAGCATAGCGTTATCCCTGTCAACCAAAGGAAGGGTATATCAGGAATGTTTACGCAGTGTGATGATGTATGTAAGTGAAATCTGGCCAGTGAGGGTTGACTGGCTAGAAATCATATTAAAATAACACGATGAATCTGTAATATTAGATTTCAAAGCCGATTTAGATCTGATAACTTGAAAGGAAGATTAAATCTGTACAGTATATGGATATTTGTGTACGACACAAAACTTGGTTGGTTTGGTTATATTGAAAGGATGGATGAGAGTTCTTCCGTCAGTCAATGTAGAATAGTATAAATAGCAGAGTGAGTTGACACGGGAAGGCCAACGAAATGGACTCACCAATAGATTCATCTCTTACTAAGTAACTGTCCATCACTCTCACCCTCTCCTATCAAATATTGATTCACGCATTCGCTAATAGTTTTAATGTCCCTGTGAGCATTTAGAGAAAGGATGACTCTGTCTTCAGTGCTGCTATATGCCATAAGCACGTATGTAAATTAGATAGACAATATTACTTCACTTATATATTATTGATAAGAATAATATAGAAATAAAGAAACTTATCAGTTTTTTTAATGCAAAAAAATGTCTTAATAGATATATCACAGTTTATAAATTTTTGAATAAAATGAGAGTAGAACAAATAGCGGTTATGGTTTTGAACTAACCGGTCATGGGTACATCTTGTATTATAATAAATTATTTTTTCCTTAAAATATTTTCGCATACATTTTAATCACACATATAACATGTTCCTTAGATAAGGCATAGGATTATGATTACATAAATCCATTTGAATTGTTCTAATTAGTCGTAATTAGTAATGAAATCCCGAAGCAATTCTTCCCTTTGTAAATATATGGCCATAACCCTAACTTCTGATCACTGTATGTTGTATGAACCCAGCTCTTATTTTATACGGTGTATATAACTTTCGCTTCCACCCACGTCTCTCTCTCTTTCCCTCGATGTAATGACTGTCTAAGGTAACCATATAACTGTGACATATGAGAAGCAGTAGAGAGAGAAAGAGAGAGAAATGGAGATATAGCAAGCAACACTAGATTAATTTGGAATTTTAGCTTCTTATTTGCTCTATGTAACTGGTTTTGCAAACTTACATCGAACTCAATCGGTGACCCAACCGGTCCTATTTGTTCCAGTATATTTATATATTCATTCATCCACACACTTACACATATATTAGTTGGGATGTCTGGTTAGAGAGCGAAAAAGGCGGTTAAAGAGAGAGGGAGAAATAAGGATATTTATTTTTTCTATTAAACTGGCTTTGGTAACTAACTCCGAGCTCAATCGGTGACCCAACCAGTCATATTTGTTCCAGTATATTTATATATTTATTCATCCACACACTTACACATATATTAGTTGGGGTGTTGTGGTTTAGTCGCCAGTTGAGTTATTACCCGTTTGCAAATTGGCTGTTTGGAGTCTCTAACCGCTAGATGACTCTGGTGGAGAGGCAATTTGAATAGGGGTGGATTGAACAGTATAAAAACTGTACTCTTTTGATTGAAGAGTTGTTGTTGCTCAGTGAGAAAAGTGAAGTGGAGAGAGAAAGAGGTGCAGTTGGCAGTTGGCAGTTGGTGGAGAATACATACATTTCATTTTTCAAGAACTTTGCTTTTACGGATAGAGCAGACTAATGACCGAACAAGATGCTCCTGTATCTATCTCCATGACAACTTTTTTGTTTAACAACAGATCTACCTTTACCGGTGGTGTTTGTAGGTTGGAAATATTGTATAAATTTAATTCTTCTTGCCGAACTTCCCTCTCATCCAGATTTAACCTTTCCATAGTGAATCCTTTATCAACTGTCTGGTCTTCATCCACTACATTCATTGCATCACTCATTGTAGTTATTTAAAAATAAAAATACCTTGTTGCTGTCCTGTCTTATGGCATCGTTAACATTCACTATGTTTAAATGTACATTTATCTGCCGTGTGTACGGTACTACCACATCTATAACACTCCCGTTTCAAAGGTAATTTGTGTATTCTATTTTCATGTTTCCTGCATTGATTTAGAATATTTCCGGGCTGATTCGATTGACGCTGCTATTTCAATAGTTGATTCAACGTTAGAACCCTTTTCGCTCAGTAGGAGACTAAGCGGTCCCGTATGTATTCACCAACCCTCTCTTCAAAATTGCAGTGTTCGGACATTTTCCTTAATGCGGCCACATAGTCACTTATAGACTCTTCCTCCCTTTTGTCCCTAGTGTTGAACAAGAATCTTTCATGAATCACATTAGGTGCTGGTTTAACATGTCTCTGCTCAACTAGTTCATGAAACGTTTTCTTTTCCGGACGATTATCTGCTAAACCTCTTAACACAGTATAGTGTTTTGCACCAATAACCGATAATAAAATCGCTTTTTCCCCTTCACTCTTAATATCATTGGCTATGAAAAAAACTCCACAAACCTAATCTAACCCTATTTTACGTACATAAGCACTCTAACCACCCTAAATCCATCATTAACTCAATATTACCTTCAATTAGAAATTGTATTTCAAGACTTACAGCTAATAAACTTATCTTCGAACAAAATTCTAGTTTTTATAATAACGCACCCCTTAACTCGGGATACACTGATAAAATTAAATATGAAAATAATCCCCCTCTCCAGGGGAATAAACCTTTAAATGTTATTACCTACAAAATGGCTACACAAGAACACAGTGAAAATAAAAATTTAAAAAACTAGAAGAAAGGATAATATTTGGTTTAACCCACCCTATAATTGCAATGTAAAAACTAATATAGCTAAGGAATTTTTCAAAATTTTAGATAACTCGTTCAAGCACCCACATAAATACAGCACTATTTTAAATAAGAACTCTATTAACATTTTTTACTCCACAATGCCCAATATAGCACAAACCATCATCAAATCTAACAACAAAAAAATTAAATCTGCCCAACAAACAGCACCTACCATACACCCTACTAATAACTGCAACTGCCAAAAGTCTAGAGAATGCCCATTATACGGTGATTGCATACAAAGTAACGTTATATATTCCTGTACCGTTAAACAATACACCATTACACAAATTAATACCAATATGCAAAATAATGCCAACATACAATCTCCCCCTTTTCCCCATAACCATCCCCATCAGCAACCCCCTCCACTAAATAACACCCTCCACACTGACAAACAACTACCACTAACTAATAATGGATCCGATCTCATTCCCCAAGACACCCTATTTTCCCCAACCAATAACCCTAACTTAAACTTCGACCTGAATCCGAGCATACAAACCGTAAGCATCCCCAATAATATAAACAACACAAATAATATAACAACAACCCCCCACAAAATTCATACCTATATTAGTGCCAGTGCTTTCCCCATGAAGACTCGAATCTCTAACCATATCTACTCTTTTAAACACAATAATAATAGTACCACTAGCACCTCTCTTTCCAACCTAATAAAAAGCTTTAACATCAAAAAGATCCCCTACTCCCTAAGTTTGTCTCTATTAAAAAAGTCAAACTCATATACTCCTGGTTCTACTTTCTGCCAACTATGTACCTTGGAAACTTATATGATATCTACTGCACACAAGAACTTAAATGTCATTAACTCCAAAAATGAACTTATTCTAAATTGCAGACACAAACGAAAATTTAAATACATTAATTTCATAACTCCCTCTGAGACTCCTCGTCCCAACCAATAACTGCCCCCGTTTTTTAGCATCTGACAAATCTCTAAACTATATCCCAGGGTAAACTTGTAACTTCTATTCTTAACGCCCCTAATCTCACCAATTAACCCTCCCAATAAATGTTTCCTCCCCATTACACCTAACAACTATATCTACCCGTTACACATTTAGTAGATTGAACTAACATTACTCCTCCTACTTCCCACCGATCATTAACATATCTAATATCTAGACATTTATACCTCATCTGCAATATAGCTCCTATTATCCTTTTACTTCAGCTCCACTCCTAACCTCTTATATTTATCACATTTTTTCTCCTGTCCGTAAACCCACCCACAAACTCCTTCATGGCCTCTTATTCTCACCCCTTATTATCTCCCACACTTCCACTATACCGTCCTTATATTGGACTCTTCCTAATTGCAACATATTCCCCTGTAACTTCTTTTTGTTATCCTTTTAACTACGACCTTTGAATTCCCCTCCAATTGGGTCCATTTATATCCCCCTGTAATTCTTATCAGATCTCTAACACACTAGCTTCAAAACGCAAGTCTGCTTAATTTTTCTATCCAACCTTGGCCCATAACACTTATATTATTCCAACTGTTACTAGCATTTCTGTCCTATCTCCTTAATAGCCTCCATAATCCCCTTTGTGAAATCTTTTTAACTAATTGATTGATTCAAGCTTGTTACATAACTACTTATTTTGGCCTATTTTGAACAATCCTAATCCCTCTAACTACTCGCGAGCCATTTTCTATCGGTCTATTCTCCTTTTGCTCACCTTATCTTACCTTTGACCAATCTCACCCCCATCCCCTCAAATCATATTTTCATACTACTTGGAAACCCCTTGCAAGCTTCCCTTATATATCTAATTTAATTTAAAATTGTAATTGTTAATTGTTACCCTGTTACGACTCACTCACCATTTAAACCATAGATTATAACAATGACACTGCACTCAAGTTTTTGATTGAACCAACCCAATTCCACCCCTTATTACTTGTAAACAAATTGTTTCAAACAATCTATCCTTATCCCTTACACTGTTCCCCTCTCCTAAATTTCAATTTAACCGAGTAGAACAGACTTGATCTTTAATTTCACTAACTCTCTTCCCTTCAATTTATTTCCTCCTCTTGTCTCCTTGGTCATTTAAGGCCCCTCCTAATTATTCATCTAACCCTTAATTTGGTTCTTTTAATTAACTATTCCCTAGCTCCTTTTAAATTTAATTTTTCATTTTTAATTTTTAATTTTTAATTTTAATCATTCACTCTCTCACATTCCTCTATTTATTTTACCATGCTTTTAACTAATTCTACTTTAACCCTTTTTAAACCCCCAGTAACTAAAACTGGTATTTACAATTTAATTTGCTCTTAGCTGCCTGAAATGTTAGAAGCTCAATCATTTGATTTCTATTTTTAGAATCAACAATTTCTATACCCACTTCCCACTTCAGTTTGATCCCACACCCTAAACCTACATCCTACCGACCGACCGCCCACACCCTTAACCTACCTGTCACTTTAACTGCATCCCCATACCAACCCTTCCTCCTTTTCCTTTCCCTTCTTTTTTATTTCCCCCAAATTCACAAAGCGGCTTTTTAAACAATCCCGTACCTCATAACCCCCCCCCCCCAACCCAAATCTTTAACAATTTTGCCTTTTTGTCTCATTCGGATTTAAACCTTGAATGAGATGCATTCGTTTTATTTGGCCCTGGAAGTACATAAAAAAATGGCCTGTTTTCCTCTTCTCAACCTCCTTTAAGTGCGTCTGGACTTACCTATATTTTGAGCACTTTCTCCAATCTGCTTTCTCGCAAAGAGTTTTTCTTCACTTTCTACAATTCACCGGACTTCTTTTCAACGGAAATTTACCACCCGGACAATTTGCATATCTTTTTCACGGAACTTTTCTTTTCATTCAATACGTTTTTTTAACAAAAATTATTTTAATAATTTTTAATAATAATTTTCATATTTTTCAAATATTTGAACTTTGGTTTTTTCGAAAGCCAACTTATCCATCTGTATTTCTCCTCTGATGATAAGATTTCGATCTTTGAAAAGCCTTGGCTTAAGGAAAGAATAATAAACACTAGTTTATTACTGAATACACCTTGCATTGAACAATTGAAATTTCAAATAAATTTGGACAATCGTCACATATTTATCACTATTTTTTCTTCTCTCTCTCTCTCTCTCTCTCTCTCTATATATATATATATACATATATACACACACATATATATATATATATATATATATATATATATATATATATATATATATATATATATATATAATATGTAAATGTTGAATTAAATATATATTAACTTTGATATATACCGAACTCTAACAGATAAAAATCTACCTGAACCCTACGAAACGGATAATTCCAGCACCAAACTAATGCACAGACAGGATAAAATGGACGTTACCAATTGCTGTCGGACCACCAGATTCTTGCAAAGATATTTGGATTCCTTAACAATTTGAGTATTATTCTTTTTCAAACATTCATTTCCAAAATAACAGCTGTTTTTATTTTTGTTTTGACGTGTTTTTGGATATCATCCACCCTGACTTTACGCTCTCATCTCAACATAAGACTCTTTACCTTTTGGCCTTTATTTTGTTTTTATTTTGTTTTATTTTATGTAAAATTTTCAAAGTTAAATGTTGCCGATAATATTTACAATTACATTGTCGGCTTTTCCATATCCTCTGATGAGAAGAGTTCATCTTTGAAAGTCCGTGGATTAAGGATATGATTGCTCTTAACTTTTGATGTTCTAATATATATTGTATCTTTACAATTTTTTTATTCTCATCTTTCACCTCTAATATATATATATATATATATATATATATATATATATATATATATACATATATATATATATATATATATATATATATATATATATATATGTATATATATATATATATATAGATAGAGAGAGAGAGAGAGAGAGAGAGTGTGTCAGGTTGTATATGAAAAGAAATCAAATAAAGTGCTCGATCATATAAGAGAGCTAATATAATTTATTTAGATACTGTATATTACATACTTCAGCAATGTACCGCGGTTTCATCCAAAAGGGCAGATTTAGACATCTTTAGTAAATCTTCGTGCCCAGTGGAATCATCGGCAAGCTGAAATGATTGTTGGCACGCCTGACAGGGAATGGCGTCAACAATGACAGAAAAACGGTGCATCTCTGAGGCCGTCCCCGATAAAAATCCGGTGTGGGATAGTGATTAACTACGGCTCAAGGAGGGCCTTCATTTTATTCCCTAGGAGGTTTTATTTATTATTTATTTATCTGTTAGCAAGTTTTATTTATTTATTCATTTAATTATCTGTTCTTTTGTAATGTTATTATTATACCTGAAAAAATACGAAAGGGTTGGCTGCATTTTACCGTTTGGGCCTGTGAAACTAGTGTGCTTTTTGTTGTCGTTTTTGGGAATAAAGTTATGTATCGGATTAATTGTTCGATATAGAGCTGAAAGAGATGATTCAAATATGTTTTTATCGACTAACGTGTTTGTTTATTTTTTTTGTTTATTGAATCGGTGTTTCGTATTTTCTGTTCTTTTCGTAATGTTATTGTTATATCTGGTCTGAAAAAATATGAAAGGAGCGGCTATATAGTTTGCCATTTGGTTTGTGGAACTAGGGTGCCCTTTTGTTGTTGTTTTTGGGAATAAAATTATGTATCGGGTTAATTGTTCTATATAGTGGTGGGAAGCATGATGCCATAATGTTTTTATGGACTTAACGTGTTTGTTTATTTATTGAATTGGTGTTTACGTATTTGCTAGATCTTAATGGGAAGCGATGTTTCGTTGATATGCCACGTTTATAACCAGTAGTGTTGAAAAACAAAAACAAAAAAACGAAAAAAACAAAAAAAGAACAAAAAATAGTTATAAACGGAATGATGGGTACTATCTGTTATTTCCGTTTGAGTGGTATAAATTTAGTCTCTTTATTAATGGTGTGTTAATAATATTAATATTATATTTGTGTTTATATTTAGTGTAAATTCATTAAATTCCTTATCTTGTTATTTCACTCGTCCATGCGCACCGGCAAATAAACTATACACATCTGCACATGCGTGCATGTACACACATCTTCCCTCACATGTACGGGGGGTTATTAATTTAATATTTTTTTTATTTTTTGTGTTTTAAATTTAATCTTTTATTTATTTTATTAATTTTATTAATATTATTTCATTTTATTTTATTTTATTTTAATGAATATTATTTTATTTTATTTTATTTTATTATTTTATTTTATTTTATTTTATATTTTATATTTATTAATAATCTGCTCCTATACATACACACGCGCACTCGCATACATGCTTGTACACACATCTGGACGTATACGTACGCCTGTACATTCATCTTCATTAATACAGGGGTGGGCGGGTGTTTGAGAATCTATTATATGGATTGTATGAAGCGGGGGTGGGTGGGTGGGGGGTGGTCGGGGTTTAGGAAACTTAAGGATACATAACTTTATTCCCAAAAACGACAACAAAGAGCACACTAGTTTCACAGGCCCAAACGGTAAACTATGCAGCCAACCCTTTCGTATTTTTTCAGGTATAATAATAACATTACAAAAGAACAGATAATTAAATGAATAAATAAATAAAACTTGCTAACAGATAAATAAATAATAAATAAAACCTCATAGGGAATAAAATGAAGGCTCCTCTTGATCCCTAGTTAATCACTATCCCACACCGGATTTCTTTCGGGGACGCCCTCAGAGATGCACCGTTTTTTCTGTCATTGTTGACGCCATTCCCTGTCAGGCGTGCCTACAATCATTTCAGCTTGCCGATGATTCCACTGGGCACGAAGATTTACTAAAGATGTCTAAATCTGCCCTTTTGGATGAAACCGCGGTACATTGCTGAAGTATGTAATATACAGTATCTAAATGAATTATATATATATATATATATATATATATATATATATATATATATATATATATATATATATATATATATACTAGCAGAATACCCGTTCCAGGACGGGTATAAGCAATAAATATAGCATTAATTTTACATTTTAATGCTCTTTTTTCTCTTTGGAAAGTATGGTAATAATTCGCAGGCACCCCATAATTTTAAAGTTTACAAAATATAAATTATGTGCCTGCGTTTCTCACCCTGTTGCCTAAAATTCATATTTCATAATTCATAATAAAAGTTCTATAGTTTAGGATTATGCCAAACACATACATATTATTGACGCTAACGTGCGCCCCTTTTCAAAAAAAAATGTATGACGTAATATGAAACAAAATTTGATGTATAGCAATTCTTTTCTCTATAAACCTTTAGCATCTAACTTATTTGAAAGAGCTTAAAATACCGATCAATCGATGCTTTAATTGTGAAAGCATCGACTTAAGAATCGCTTACATTCGGCGTATTTAACCAGGCGGTGGGATCTTCACATGTTTTTCTGAAACTCATGGTATCGTTAGAAGACTAAATTTATGTATCGCTGTAATTGATATATATATATATATATATTTATATATATATATATATATATATATATATATATCAATTACAACAATATATAATTTATATATATATAACGCACTACACACACACATGATAAATAGTAAACTAATATACACACGTTTATATACATAAATAAACAAGAAATGTACACGCGTAACATATACTAGCATAATAAATAACTATTAACACACACTAATATACAATATGTGTGCATATATGTTATACACATATACGCACGTAAAATATACACACATAATAAATAGTAAACTATATATATATACACGTAACACACGTATATATATGTATATATATCTCAATTACAACGATATATATATATATATATATATATATATATATATATATATATATATATATATATATATATATATAACAAAATGGTGCCAGAAGACTAAAGGAACCTATACTAAAATAAAAAGACGAAAACTAAATAGAAAATATATTGAGATTTGTATTATCGAATGATACATCGCTTATCTTTAATTTAATATTAATATATATATATATAATAGAGAATCGTAGTTTGCTTGAAGCATTGCTGGGAATAGTAGTAGTATGATTTTAAAAGGCTTTGGGCAATGCAAAGTCACGGGTAGGATGTAAGCTGGAAGGAACAACAATAATAAATCGAATTCGAAATGGGACTTACTATTTATTTTTTTCTTTAAATCTTACATAGCAGCAAGTGTGGTGTCAGCTGTTTGTGTGTGTTGTCCGGATGATTATTACAAATAATTTATTTAATATTTTGGGAAAAGAAACTTCCCTTTGTCAAAAATAATAAACACCAGAAGAAAATAATAACTCTGCCTGTTATTAAATCGGGTCTTTAATGTGAATTAATTTGCATTAAATTAATTTGTATTAAATACCCGATTTAATAATGGAAGAGGTAGAATATGATTGCCAAAAAGGAAGGAACGCTAAACAAGAAACAGGAAGAACTAAAACAGAATAAAATATAAAATCAGGGAATACTAAGACAACACAGATAGAAATGGAAGAGGATATATATGATTGACAATAAAGTACAATAGCATGAATAACTAAAACAAAATATAAAATGAAGAAATACTAAGGCAATACAGAAAAAAATGGAAGAGGGAAAATATAACTGGCAAAAGAGAAAAAAGGCTAAACAAGAAATATGACGAACTAAAACAAAATATGATATAAAATGAGACGATACTAAAACAATACATATAAAAATGAAAGAGAGAGAATGTTATTGACAAAAGAGAAGAAAAGCTAAACAAGATGCATGAAGAATTAAAACAAAATATAGTATAAAATGAGGGAATACTAAGACAATACAGATAAAATGGAGGTGGGGGATAAGATTGACTAAGGGGAAGAAAGGTAAAACAAGAAACATGAAGAACTAAAACAAAATATATCATAAAATGAGGGAATACTAAGACAATACAGATATTTTTAAAATCTGCACAGTACAAAAGACATGACTTTTGAACACAATCAAATACAGTTTTAGCAAAAAGAGATGAAGACTAAGAAGAGAACAACCGGACCGCAAACAGCCTGGAAGTACCAAATGAAAAAGAGATGAGAGCACACGCCGAACATTATATCTATAAATATATGAATGTTCTGAAATCAGACAGGATGTAATCAACAGAAATGAAAGAGATGATTGTAAAAGAATAACTGAGAAATACAAGAAAACTCTTCTAAAACAAATTAGAAAGTAGAAACCTAATAAAAGAAACAAATATCTGGACGGACTGGAGAGAATTTCAGACAAGAAAACTAAGACACTAATGAGCATGCACAATGCATCTGAAGGTTGATACTGACCGACTTGACGTCAAAAGATCAGAAGAGGGAAGAGGAATGTCATAGTTTAACTAGACAAAAAAACAATTGCTAGTAAAAAGACTGGCAGGTAACGCTGGGTAGGGTCAGCATAGTTTTAGATATCGAAATGTTTGTCACTAGAGTAAATATGGTGTTTCTTATTATCATAATGATTGCTATATCATTTGTTCATATGAGCGCGACATTTTTTTATTTAAGTCAAACAAATTAAGATTTAAACTTTTTGGTTTCAGCTGAAAAATTTTTTGGCGTTAATTTAAAATTTAGTTCCATTTTCGCATTTTTACGAGAGGTTTTGTCTATCAGTCAGTCACGCTTCAGTTTGAAATGCCGGAAGCGCCCTTTATTGCAAACATAAAGATGTCTCCAAGTAAGATTTTAAAATTTATTTGATTTACTAATAAGTAACCATTTATCAAGACTAAAACCACTCGAAGATAAAAGTTAATGAAATGCATATTTTGTCGGTTGAATTATGAAGAATATCATGAGTCGATTGAAAATAACGAATAGAATGAATAACATCTGAGGACTTATGAAGCCAGTTTAAGTCTTTATTGATATTGAATTTGAAGAAGACCATGTTGTAGCCCCTAGGAAAGTAGTCTTGTGGAACATGTTCCACAAATGAGAAATTCTTTAAAAGAAACTGTTCATGGAAACCCCGTTTGGTTTTAGTTACACAGAAGAGAAAACCCTTGCTCAAGATTGGTACACATATGATATGCAATAGAATGAATCAATTTTCTTTTCTTATGAACAAATATGGACATGTTTTGTTAGTGTTGCTTTACTGAAAACAACAAAGAAAAAATCTCGAGTTTGATGGTTGATTTGTGTGCTTCAAGCGTGTAACCTCTTTCCTCTTCTCTGGTGTCACGTTTTAAATAAACGCAAAGTGCTCATATATCAAGCAGAGAGAAAAAAAGAAAGAAAAAACATTGCGTATTCTTCAGGTGTCCATTCAATCTGAAACCTGAGTGTTTAACAATGGCGATGCCAATTTAAAAGTTGGATGTGACTAACCAAAGAAAACCGCATATCTTAAGTAACTTCAATATTCTGAAAATTCGTGCAAATCGAACAGCCACATATCAAGGGAAATGGCTGAATCATTAGAAAATGACCACTAGTCTGTAGTATGGGTTAGGGTTAGTCTAGTCTGTAGTAGAATAGAGTCAAAAATGGATGGTTACATTCAATGCTACCAAGACAAAGCTCTTTTTCTTTAACAATTGTCAGAAACCGATTGCCGTGGCTAATAGCATTCTTCCCGAGGGTTCAACGCTACAACTCCTTAGCATACCTTTCACTGATAACATGAATTGGAATATATAGAAAATAATACCAAAGCAGGTGGGATCCCTCTACCTGGCTAGAAAACTTTTTATACTTGCCAGTATCCTATATTTCTATAAAGTCGCCGTTGCAAAATCTGTGCTGGTGCACCAACCACGTGTCTCTCCTTCTTGAACAGCATGCAAAAAGGAGTATGTAACCTAATAGGTCTCGCAGTTTATACCAAGTCCCAGCCATGTGCCATCATCGTAATGTTGCATCCTTTTTTCTGTTTTACAAGTACTTCCACGGAATGTGCCCCGACAAACTTACGACACTTGAATCCTCAAACGTAAATACCCCCGACTAAATCGACCAGCAGCAAAATTCCACCCCTTCAGTGTAGAGGTTTTAAGATGCCGGAAATCTTTCTACACTAATACTCTTTCCTCGGCCAGTATGCCTGCGAAATTCCTTTCGTGCTACCTTATTCCAAACCTACTGTACCAACTTTCAGAATCATAAATGTTATGTGAACAAACATCTTGCTGAACAACGCCAGGTGGCATGTTTATAAAATTGACATGTTAGCTTTTCCAAATTCTCTCCATGTGCCACGTCCTGTATTTGCCTTGCTACTCTTTTTGGTTGCTGGTGTTCGGTCCAACTCTTTTAGAAAAACTTTATTTTCTCATAAATCGCTATCTTTTACTATGACCTATCTACAGTCATTCCCTTCCGTCTCCAACATCCATTCCAAAGCACTTCAAATCATCTTCGAGAAAAAGTTTCTGCTGTATGCGAGTATTCCCGGTGAGTTCCCCATAAATCACTTGCGGTGGCAGTCTTTCATCGGTAAGACGAACAAGGTGACCAGACCAACGTAGTCTGTGTTTACTTATACGAGACTAAATGCTTAGAACAGCAGTTTGCTCTAATACTTCGGTGTCAGGTCTGAAGCTATTCTAACGGATGTTTAGCAAGTGGCTAAAGCAGTTCTCATGTGAAAGTTCTAACAGGCGAATATGAAGTCTTTAAGTGGTCCATGTCTTAGAAGCATATAATAAATGTGTTACAACACAAGCATCATACATAGAAATCTTTGTTTTCACCTTGATATCATGTGGTACAAACATCGTTTTTCAAAACAACTAAAAACAACACTAACCTGTTCAATACGTCTACCGAAATCAGTATACTCGAAATTACACTAACCATATATATATATAAACATATCCACTACATACAGTCTGTTGCCTTCAATAAATATTTCAGGTTCCTGATACGGGTTGCCAGCAGCCGAACCAAACATAGCCGTTGCCAGTCTTGTTGTGAGACCCATAATTTTACACGCCCATGCTAAACGATCTATGAAATCCTGCATATGACTGCGAGTTACCTACGAGATCCACCTCGTCTGCATAGCGTAAGTCCCGAAACCAGTGGAGAATTTCTTTGACAAAGTCCTAAAACACTGTAGGTTATACAGCTGACCTAAAGTGCGAAATCAAAGATGCATATATTTGCCGCAGTTATCGAAAGCCAATGACAGAGTTACAGCAAAGTAGATAGAATATAAAGTAGGTGCAGCTATATCAACCTGTTTTACACTATTTTACACCGCAACGGGTTCTGCGAGGACACAATTGCAGTTGACACCTGCTTCCATATTGTCGTACAACTCACGAAGAAGTCTAACAAAGTCATAAGAACATCCCATCATACCCAAGAACTTCCAGAGAGCACCTAATTAACTCTATCGAACGCTTTTATTAGATCAACAAAGATATGATAGTGACTTGGACGATGTTCAATACACTGCGTCTGCAGTAAACGCGCCGTAAAGATCATATAGGTGGTACCCCTACCCCGTCTAAGGCTAGACTGACGTCCAAAAAGCACAAAAGGACATAGTTTAACATTCGGACAATCCGACAGGATTCTGGTAAATACATTTCCTGTCCCATTTCAAAGAGAGATGACTCGATAGTTGCCGTACTCATTTTTATTCCCTTTGCTTTTAGACAAACAGACCATAATCGCGTAACGCTAATCGAGATGTTGTTAATCAACCTCTTAATTTGCACTGACATTAGTCTTACACGACAAAAAAGGACAAATACGTGTATATCATCTCCGTCAGTAGTGGAGTCGTAGGTAGAGTTCAAGACAAACCGCTGGGAAAGCAGTTCATTCTTATCAGCTGCCGTGCAGGCGACATCGGTGTTGTTGGATAGCGGCTGAATTGTTGATTTCCCATTATTCACCACACTATTATAGATTTTCCAGAAATTGCGAGTTCCTTATTTCTGTGACTCAATGCGTTTTGTGTTTATCTCGGTCTACCTTCTCTTATCTTCAGTTGTTTCACTCTCGTAATGATTTCATGATGCTACAAATGTTTTTCTATTTGCATCAGATTAGTATTGCGGTTGAATCGGCGGCGGAATGCTGTCTGCTTATTATTTATAGCAGGTGTCCAGGTTGAAGTAGACCCTTGAATTTCGCACGGGAGCATATGCTTCAATGTCTACTTTGACCAATTCAGTTGTCTAATTTGCACACTGCTCAGCAGGGAGAGAAAATATGCAATTCCATGGGGGTTAGCGTCTCTGATGTGATCTCTGATGGATTCACAAGCATCCCGTTTTTAGTATTTAGTCGTTTTAA
Source organism: Sepiola atlantica (assembly GCA_963556195.1). NCBI lineage: Eukaryota > Metazoa > Mollusca > Cephalopoda > Sepiida > Sepiolidae > Sepiola > Sepiola atlantica. The sequence continues at coordinate 369,892 of OY744536.1, forward strand.
TCAACGGCTCCTCAGCTTGGGGTCGAAAGTTTAGGGTGATATCGATCATTATCACAATGTGATCACTGGTCCCAAGTATGCTATGAGCATTCGTTACACAAGCTGCGACCAGTTTTGTTAAGAATAGATCGAAAAGTGAGTCTCACGATCGGGGAAGCTGGTCGGAAAAGTGAAGATTGTGAAATGGAATGTGCAATAAAGAAACTATTCATGATGTTACCAGCTGTGTCTGTATAGCTCCAGAAACAAAGCCAATCTTTGTGTTGACAATAAAATCCTAAAATGTAAGTATTTGAGAACGGATCTAAAGAGTATGCTGCATCAATACTATCTTAGACACAGTTGAGGAGGGGGCAGTTCTGGGTGTAAGGAGAAAGGTAGATGAAGTATAAATAACTGAGGCTGTGTTGTAAATCTAATCTAAAACACATGTAGGTCTGATAATCTGATTCAAGACTATGTTCTCTAGTCAACGGAAGGGTGTTACGAATAGAAACCCAGAGTCCGTGCATAGGTTTATCCGAATTTTTACGGAAGAGATGAAGGTATTCAATCATGTCAAATTGATTAGAAAAGATTGAGCAGTGTAGGGTAGTTTCGCTTTGTGCTAGGATATCTGGGGAGTTTACTAGAAGAAATGATTCTACACCATTGAGGTTTAGTCCTAAGCCCTCTGATATTTCTGAAATAGAGCTTTAAGGGAGGATGCGATTTTATTGATTTTTTTTTTTGGGGGGGGGGTCTGGTTTGATCGTTTTCATTGTCATAGTCATTTATATTTATAATAGATACAGTGGGTGTATGTTTAGTGCCATAAGACAATGTTGACACAATTAGACCATAAGGGGACTCTTAATCTATGAGATTGTGGCCTCGGTATAGCCCACTTGAGATAAGCGTAGGGTCCGATTCCACACGCGACATGGCACAGCAGTTATCTCGATATTATACAGCTGTTGATAGTGCAGTTGCTCTTAGCGCTCCCTAAGAGTTAAGTCGGAAATAGCAGCTACACAATCAGTCAAACCTGTACCCTTAACTTGTCAGACAAAGGCGGCCAAGACTAGTCATGTGAAACTAATTTACAAGCAAGTGTCACCAGGTAGTCCAGATGGAAAGAAAAGTGATGTTGGGGCGTCGTTCCTTGTCGTAGTCAGGAAACAAGACCAAGAACTTGGTATATTTATAGGCTCCCTGCGATGGTACCTCTGCGCCGAATAGACAAAGGACGAGCGCAAATACTGAGCGATAAACAGAGCCTATCTACCCCTTAGGCTATTTAAGTTTGCAAACCGGATATTTTATTCGTGTCTCCAGCTTCAGGGAGGTTGTTGACTAGGACTAAGGAGGCCTCCCTCCTCCAGTGGTTCGGGGCCATGGCGTATGAAGTCAGTAGCACAGGGTTTATATTAGAGTGTTTCTTCTCTTTTATGGGTAATCCCGGGCCTAGATACTAAGGATGTATTTCTGCGCCCTCGCATGGATGGATAAGAATTATAAGTTTCTACTTAGAATAAGTTTTGCTGTCTCTTCCCTCCAAAATAAAACAAATTGAAGATAGGTTTACCTGAGATAATAGGTTGAAAGAGGGTAAGTTTAAAGCATGGTAAGAATACCAATCTGTTTTTGATTTCTCTATGCATTTATATTAAAGACACAAACTTTCATTTGTTGAGAGATTTGATGAGAGAAAAGAATGGTTGAAAAATACAATGGCTTACTTTTATAACAACTTTATCTCCCCAAACGTCGTACAGTAAAAAATAAGGAAAATATTAAGTAAGTAAATAAAATGCCAAAAAAGTAAAACGAGAACTTAGCTACGAATTGATGTGGCTTGTCTCATTCACCCGTTCTGACCTCTCGGTCAGATTTGACCTGCAAACTTTGTCAGTTCTTCCATAAGATTGTCTTTATTTATAGAAAAGGAATAAATACTGGTGGATTCCCATTCAGATGAGTCGGTCTTCTTTTTCTTCTCAAAGACATATCGAGAGACTTCGTTCTTTCATAACAACTTAATTTCGCAAAGTCTCGTATTAACTTGAAGTATTTTAAGATACACGAAAAAATAGAAAAATTACTTTTAAACAGAAATTAATTAGATACGAAGAAAAAATAAAGAAAACTATTTGGCAAGTATCAAAGCAACATTTATGTGAAGTCTTACAATGCATCATAAATTATAAATGCTGATTCTCCTAAGAACAATCAATCTCTTTTCAAATCAGAAATGTCAGTGAAAAAGCTGGTTAAAATCAGGGGAACGAATTACAATAGAAAGAAAATAACTCTTAAATGAAGAAGTTCAAATAAACGTAAAATCATCCGGGTTAGAACAATTTAATTATTTTTATTGGTACTATCCATCCGGGCTAGAAGACACCTCTAATTTGTATGGGTACTATGTTGCACAGCTCCCAATTTTTATTGCCCCAAAACTTGGGTACTATGCTATAAACAGTACTATCTTGTGGTATTTTTCTAGAATTAAAATCAAGTAATAGATTATTATGAAGATTGAAATAAGTATTCTAGACATAAGTTGTGGTAACATTATATGGGGAATTAATTTTACCTGTCATATATATATATATATATATATATATATATATATATATATATATATATATATATATGTATATATATATATATGTGTGTGTGTGTGTGTGTGTGTGCGTGTGTGTGTGTGTGTGTAAATATATATTTTTAAATTACCTGGAAAACCCCGGATTCACCAGACTGGAACGACAAAGAATGACTCATGTAATTTTATTCACACAAACAAAGAGATAAAGAGAAACAGACATAAACAGACATGCTATCACGTTGAAATTAAACAAAAGTAACTTTTAAAATCTAAAACAAGATTACTTTCATTAAAAACGCCCTTGTTCAAAGAAAATAAATACTTATTCAATATTTTTTCTTTTGCACCTACACAAATATTAAATAGTCGTGATTTTTTATTCAACTATTAATGAAATGTTATTTCTAAAAAGTATTAAACATTTATACTAAAATATGTTGAAAAATAAGGTGAAAATATGTATGATCGCATCAGATAAAAACATATATTTAAGATGTACTCACTAGTAATCTTCGTTTTGAAGAGGAAACATGCTCAAAGACAGAGAGGTGTTCTTTTTTATTATCACTCTCTCTCTTCCCCTGTCTCTCTCTCTCTCTCTCTCTCTCTCTCTATATATATATATATATATATATATATATATATATATAGGGAGAGAGATAGGGAGAGAGATAGTGTTGGGATTAAAATAATCCTGAAATAAAGTTCAATTCTCCCACGTGAGAATGGGGTAACCATGTGCATAAATATGTATAGGACGGAAGTCTGAAGAAGGAACACAAAACACAAGGGTGTAATTTCATATCATTTAGTAAGAAAGAGAAAGTCGGATTGAGTATTTACAGTTTCAAACAGTTCATTAGGCATTGGTAAATCATAGAGAGGATGGAAAAGAGGATGGTAGAGAGATGGGTTTGCGGTTTGGGGTTTGGGGTTTGGAGTTTGGGGTTTGGATGCGAAAACGTGGTTCGCTAGAACTTATCTGTTTTAGAGTTCTGGTAACGGCGGGAGATCATTCTCGGTGATGCCGTCGTGGGCTGTATCACTAAGAAGACCGCCCGATGTGTTGTTGACTGGAGTGGAGTCGTTGAAAAGGAGCCTGCATAGAGTTCGGGTATCGGCGGGAGGTCATTCTCTGTGATGCCGTCGTGGGCTGTATCACTAAGAAGACCAGCCGATGTGTTCTTGACTCGAGCAGATTCGTGGAAAAGAGGGCGGGAAGCCGTATACACGGGTTTTTAAGGGCTGGCTCACGTGACACCTATACTAAAAAGGGGTTGCAATGCCTGACAGCCAATCCGTGAGGCCCTTAAGGGACATGGCAACAGCCAATCAGTGAGGGGGGCTTTAACAAATTCTAACAATAGGTGTATAGACACGATAAAGAGTTAGGGGGAGACAGAGAGAGAGGGAAATGGGTTAGGGTTACTTAATTCTTTTTCTATTACAAATATTCTTTGATTTCATATAATTTTATTTTAAATAATCGAAACTGCACAATCGATATATCCAGTCTAATACTTTCCCATCGAATAATTTAGACATTTGTTAAGTCGACTCTTAAAATAAACTCATACAAAATCGTATATATATATATATATATATATATATATATATATATATATATATATATATATATATATATTACTAGCAAACATATGCTCCCTCCGGTAGCATATTGCTCGGTAGGATGATATGATGAACGAACTAAATACACTGATCCCATAATTAGGAGGAAATAACAAACATTTACTACACTAATCCTAAAAAGAAAAGTTAATGTTTAGTAGGATTGTATTATGACAACAAAAACGACACTACAATACTATTTCAAAACTAGGGGAGGTAGTACCTGGGAAGATCTCCCGATAAAAGCAGAAGATAATGTATAGTATCATGGCCACACAATAGATATTTCAACATCACTTGCCGCACCCCCAAGAATTTAATCCTGAGTATATGGTCTCATGACAAAAGAATAGATACTACACAACCACCAGCCCCACAACAACTGTAATGTAGTCCCTGAGAAGATAGGCTCATGACAAAAAACACAACCATCATTCGCTCCTAAAGAATGTAGTCCCTGAGAATATGGTCTGAATACAAACAAACATATACTATACAATCCACCCAAAAATGTATTGCCTAGGAAGATGATCTCATGACAAGAGAACGGATGCTACAAAAACGACCAACTCCCCAAAGAATGTATTCCCTGGAAAAATGGTTTCCTGACAAAAGAACAGATACTCACAATCCCCCCCCCAAAATGTATTCGCTGGAAAGAGGGTCTCATGACAAAAGAACCGATACTACACAACCACCAGCACTCCAAAGAATGTGTTCTTCAAGAAGATTCTCCTATGACAAAAGAACAGATACTACAAACGCCCTTCCCCCCAAAGAATGTAGTCTCTAGGAAGATGGTCTCATGACAAAAGAAATAGACACTACACAACCACCAGCCCACCTCCAAAGAATGTATTCCCTGGGAAGATGGTCTCATTACAAAAGAACAAATATTAAACAACCCCCCTAAAGAATGTATTCACTTGAAAGATGTTCATGACAACAACAACAGATACTACACAACCACCAGCCCCACAATGAATGTATTCTCTTGGATGATGGTCTCATGACAAAAGAACAGATACAACACAACCACCAGCCCCCAAGGAATGTATTCCCTAAAAAATCGGTCTAATGACAAAAGAACAAGTACTAAACAACCCCCGAAAAGGATGCAGTCTTTAGGAAGATGGTCTTATAACAAAAGAACAGATAATACACCCCCTAAAGAATGTATTCCCTAGAAAGATGGTCTCATGACAAAAAAGACAGTACAAGGCAACCACCCCCCAAATCATGTAGTCATTAGGAAGATGGTCTCATGACAAAAGAACAGATACTACACAACCAGCCACCCCCTCCAGAGAATGTATTTAGTAAAAAGAGTGTCTCATTACAAAAGAACATATACTACAATACTACCAGCCCACCAAAGAATATAGTCCCTTGGAAGATGGTCTCATGACAAAAGAACAAATACTGCTCATCAAAGAATGTAGTCCCTGAAAAGATGGTCTCATGACAAAATAAATGATAACACAAAACAAACAGCCTCCCAACGAATGTATTCCCTAGAAAGAGGGTAGCATGACAAAAACACAGATACTACACAACAACTAGGCCCCCACAGAATGTATTCCCTAAAAAGATGGAATTATGAGAAAAGAACAGATACTACACAACCACAAGCAACCCTAAAGAATATATTCGCTGGAATAATGGTCTCATGACAAAAGAACAGATACTACACAACACCCTCTCAAAGAATGTATTCCCTAGAAACATGGTCTCATGACAAAAGAACAGAAACTAAAAACCTACCAGGTCCCTAAACAATGTATTCCCTTGGATGATGGTCTCATGACAAAAGAACATATATTGCACAACGTTACTCGTTCTTCGTGAGAAGCGAGTTTCGTCAGTCTGGGTTTTGGAGGCGAACCTATCAGACATGATTTTAATGTAGTCAGCAATTTGATTTAAGGGAAATATTTCCCTAAGAAAATACAAGCGAGAGATATCCTTAAGCCCCTCTATGAATGGTTAAGAAAATAATTGTTAAGTACTACGATTAAGTAGTGATTTGCTCTCTCTCTCTCTCTCTCTCCCTCTCTCTCTCTCTCTCTCTCTCTCTCTCGACGTAGTGAATGGCCCAGGCCGATAGATAACAACGCTTGTAATAAAATGAATTGAAAGTTAAGAGGATTGCTAGTCTTGGGAGTGCGTCATGGGGTTTTTGTTGCAAACAACGGACGGCGTGGTTCACGGCTGGAAGGAAAGAAAAAATAATTCATCCACTAGACGACACGACTCTCTACACGGCGAGGGAGAAATCTAAGGTATGCAAACAATATAGGAACTATGTTATTTATAATGTTTTAAAAATAACGGACTGTGTTATATCCCCTGTATTTCATGTGTTTCGCTTGAATCAATGGTCGAACCCGATTAAACGATATAACGAATTTTTATTTTTTATTACAATTCTACTTGATAGTTTTTGCTAATGTCTGGTGTACAAACTTATTTTTGCTTGATACATAAGTATATCAAAGAGTTTTCCGGTTAATGTAATTGGAATTGCGATTTTCAGCTTTTTAAAATATGTACGCTTCTCTGTACATGTACGAAAATATGCTTTTCATATTTAAGGTTCGAACATCTTTTACTTTTATAAACGGAATAAAATAATGTTAGAATGTGTTTACCATCTTCATAATGAGTCATGTTTTGTTAGGGAATAAAAAAATCAGGATTTGATAAGAAATAAAAAGCAATTAAACGGCCATTTCTACTTTGAAAAATCAAATTGTTCTTTATTAATCTTTTTTTCATTAGATTTAAATGTTTATCGACCAAATCTGACAACCCTCTGATTTTACTCCATCTTAAAATAGGGGATTTTATAGAGTTTAATTTGTAGTAAATAATAATTATTCGAAAATAATGTGTTTTGCTTCACCTATTCATGGGATCTATTTATGTTAAAAATAATATTTAATATTAAAAGGTAGTTTTAAGCAATTTAATTTGTTAAAAGCTTTGTAAAATAATCCAGTTATGTGGTTGCTGAACGCGGAATATTTTACTTAATCTTTATTTACGGCAAATTAAATTGCTGAAAACTCTTTTTAAACATTGAATATGATTGTTTTAAACGAATAGGTCACAAAAGATAGGTAAAGCAACAAACATTTTTCTTTTACTAATTTCCTTTAAACTAATTTATGTCGGTAATAGTAAATACTACCTCGAGAATTATAATATCTACTACGTGAACTACGAAGAAAATAACACGAGAAAGATATGGTTTTCGCGAGGGTTTCATTTGTTTGATTTTAGTTGTTATTTTATGGAAATCGCTCCAGACAAGGCATGACACCACTTGATGTAAGGAGTTAAAAAGAACAAATATCAAATATCGCAAAGACAGGAGATGCCTATTGACCTTAGTCTTGAAAAGACCAAAGTTATAGGTAGGAGGGAAACAGTCAGCAGAAAGAGAGTTCCACAAGCATGTGGTTCTTATGAAAAAGCTACTGGAATTGGAAGTTGTATTACAATGAGGTATTAAAACAGCGAATTGATGGAGACCACTAGACCATTGAGTCAAACGAACTGGAACAAAAGAAACAGAGAATAGATCACATTATTCTGAAGAACATATGCCATAATAGTATTTATAGAAAAGACTGAGACTAGCAACATCGCGTTTGTGAGAGAGGGGGTGTAGAGAAGAAGAAAGGGTAGGGACAATCAAATTATATATATACGTTTCTCCACCTTATCAAGAACCCTCAAATGAGAAAAAGGATTCAACAGTGCAAATATGACAACAGTACTTCATACATTAGCTGAGCAGATTAAGGAAAAATCGTTCATTTTGGTAAGCAAGCATGAAACTTGGCACGATTGCTCACAATGGTCTACTCTTCCGAAAAAACTTTTGGGCCACTCAATAAATCCAAGATGGCCGCCATTTTCAAGATGGCCGCCATTCTGAAATCCAATATTGCTAGTTTACAAAGTATCTAACCGATTTTCACAATTTTTGAGTCAAATTATATGTTTTAGGGGATGCGAAAGCAGTAAATGACACAAAAATAACCGATAAATGAGTCCTACAATCCACAAAGGTACATATATGAGATGAATTTAAGCAAATATTGTCAATTTTTGCCTTTTATTGCCATTAAACCGAATCATTGACTTGATATTCAATTCCTCAAGTGAGCTGAATGTATTAGTTATAAAAATTAATCCTTTCAGCTCATTCTTATAATATGTCATATGTAAGAGAGTGATTGTCATGACACAACCAGGGCATAACGGTGACATCACTGCTGTGAAACTCAGCATGGGGTCCAGTATCAACTGATTACGGACACACTGTTCATGTTTCAGTGTCCCAAATGCTGTCTAATAAGCCCCATGGACAAAATAATGTTCAGTCTGTTAGATAGCCGCACCTGAATTGACAGGATATGCCAGCGCGGGAGAGCCGAGCCAAAGGTAACGGGGCTATAGTTACCTGGATGGTGTACAGATCGCACGGGACTTAAATGATACTGGATGAACGATCGGGCTAGGTGTAGGGACCCTACCTTTCTGAACCTAGTTGTATCCCATATCTGAATGTGTCAAAATATATTCGGTAACTGTGGTTATAGGTGGTAAAAGGATAAACCCTCGGCCTGAAGCCTATAACATTTACAGAATGTCTATTGAGAAGACGTCAAATGTGAAAACTGATTGGAGCAAATGCTGCCTATGTCAGACAGATAAAACCGGAGAGGATCTCAGTAGTCCCATTCCAGGTCGCAGTAAATCAGATGGATATTCAATGCTGGCTACAAATATTCCTCTTTTTCAAGAACTCTGTCAGATGCCCATGATTATTAATCCTGCTAGGCTCGATGAAGGTGATGGTATTGAAGATACATTGCGGCAAAACAATGCTCAGTACCATCAGAGTTGCCGTACTTTGTTCAAAAATACCAAACTTGATCGGGCCAGGAAAAGGGCATCTGACGCTCAGGAACATACTGACAAGAGTTGTTCAAAGACTCGAAGAGTGAGTTTAAAGCCAGAACAATGTTTCATCTGCGACAAAGAATTTCTAGATGATGGAAAAAGACGTGAAGTCATGACAATGGGGCTCAGCAGTAGGCTCAATGAATGTGCCACAACTCTAGGTGAATGTAAAATTCTTGCCCGATTGAGTGCTGGTGATGCCATTGCACAAGAGTTGAAGTATCATAAAGATTGTTTAACAACTCTTTACAACAGGGAAAGATGTCACCTTGCTGCTCTACAAAAACAGGAAAATGAAGATTCTCAGAAAAAAGGAATCCATCCATTGGTATATTCAGAGCTTCTTGCTTATATAGTTGAAACTAATACGAACAGTGATGCACCAGTTGTGTTTAAACTTGCAGATCTCATCACACTGTATAAGCAACGACTTGAACAGTTGGAACTGCATGAACTTGCCTCATATGTTCACTCAACAAGACTGAAAGAGAAGCTTTTGTCAGATATACCAGCACTTGAAGCTCACAAGAGTGGGAGAGATGTTATCTTGTCCTTTACAGAGGATACAGGGTCAATCTTGTCAAAAGCTTCAGAATTTTCTGATGCTGTTATACTCAATAAAGCTGCTAGTATTTTGCGAAGACACATGCTTGCTCATGAATGGAAATTTAATGGTAGATTCCGTGCAGACTCAGTGGGAAATTCTATTCCTCAATCACTACAACAATTTGTTTGTATGGTGGAGCACGGCGTCGATATCAAGTCGCAACTTAGGTTCATCAAAGACAGACTTGGCTGTAGCTCAGCTCCTGCAGTACAACTGCTACAGTCACAAAAGCAATTCATCCACATTCAGACATTCACACAATCGTGAGACTCCCTTTCCCATCTTTATGGGCCTATCTTTGTATGGGAAAACACGAAAACGAGGACTTGTGGAACTGTTACATGACCATGGACTAAGCATTTCATATGACAGGGTGCTTGAAATATCTGCTCAATTGGGTGATGCCGTTGTTGACAGGTACACTGAAGAGGGTGTTGTGTGCCCTACAGAACTTAGGAAAGGTCTTTTCACCACATCAGATATGGACAATATAGATCACAATCCGTCTGCAACAACAGCTACAACATCCTTTCATGGTACCAGTATCTCACTATTTCAACATCCAACGTCTGACAGTGATGGTGAACTGCGTGAGCCACTTATGATCAAAAATCATAGTATAAAACGGGTGCCTGAACTTCCAGAATCTTTCACAAACATTCATCCTGCATATCTAAAGAACAAGACTCCGTCGCCTTCAGAGTTCGAATATCCAACAAGTGTCGATATTGACTTTCCCAGGCTTTTGTTAGCAAATGAATTTCAGTGGCTAGAAAAGGTTCATCTGACACAAAGCATTGATGATGACGTTAACATAACCTGGTCGGCACACCATGCTTCTGAGAAGAGAGGTTTAGATTTCAAAGTGAGCATTATGACATGTTATGGAGAGGATTAGAGAGACAATAGCGTTCCTCAACCCAGGGCAAATTCCAGTCATAACTGCTGATCAGCCACTTTATGCATTGACCAAGCAAATACAATGGCACTGGCCTCAGCAATATGGTGAAAATAAGTTCGTCATCATGTTTGGCGGCTTGCATGTTGAAATGGCTGCACTGAAGTCAATTGGGTCGCTTCTAAAAGCAAGTGGTTGGATAGAAGCCATTGTAGAAGCAGATATAGCTTCGTCTGGTATTGCAGAATCTTTCATCACTGCTTCAAGTGTTACTAGGACACGATACGCTCACCAGATTACTGCATGTAGTCTCTACACACTGATGAAAAAAGCATACGAGTATTACATTGCAGATACTTCTTTCGAGCAAGATGCGTCAGTTATCTTAAGCTTTGATGAGTGATGTGAGAAGCGAAAAGCAGAGAGCCCGCAATTCAGTTACTGGTATCTAGTGCTTGTAATGGAACTGACCATACTATCTCTGATACGTTCTTTCAGGGAAGCTGACTTCAGACCTTATGTCGAAACACTGATGGAGCTGATACCATACTTCTTTGCCAACAATAACTACAACTATGCAAGATGGCTATCAGTTCATCTGAAGGACATGCTGTGCTTAGAGCAGACCCATCCTGATACGCATTTGCAATTCAAAAATGGCAAATTTGTTGTCTTCAAGTCATTGCGACCATTTTCTTCTATGGCCATTGATCAAGCACATGAACAGGAAAATGCAATCATCAAAGGAGAGGGTGGGGTCGTAGGTGTGACAGAGGATCCTTCAGCACTACGAAGATGGATGGTAGCAGGGCCAGAAGTGAGTCGTCTTACTGAAGAATATGAAGCACTGTCATCGAACAAGGATGTTACTGAAAACATGAAACACAGAGAACAAACAAGTCAATCCCAGAAAGCTTTCTATGGCAAAGTAACAAAGCTCACGGCTGTCATCAATGAAATGGGCAATCCATTTCAAGAAGAATCATCCGATCTACTCACTCTGGATACAAAGATTATAGCATCGGAAACCGCAGCTGAAGCTGTTCGCATGCACTATGGGAATGGCAGGACTCGCTTTAAAGAGTTCATGAAGACCTTAGAGGGAGAAAACCGGGCTGCTTTCTATTCCAAAATCAAAAGGAACAACATAGACTTCTTTGACCAGACACAAGAAGCAGCAGTGACTGATGCCAAACATAAAAGTTTGAAAGATGACTGTCGCCTATTCTCTAAACTATTCATATCTTGCCAATCCAGGGAGTGTGACCTGATGGAATTCTTTAAACATGAGAACCAGTCCTTTCCTGCATCGTTGAGTGTAAATGGAAACCTCTACAGTGGTACAAAGTCTCAACTTGCATTGCTTCTTCAGTCCAAAGTTACATGTCCAGATTCAGTTCCACATGTGTCAGTCATCATCATCGATGGTTCAGCATTGGTAAACACAATACCACCCTGCAAATCAAAAACCTTCGAAGAGTATGCACAACTTGATTTTTTTCCAAAGGTACTGAAATTCAGTTCAGCATACGAGAGGACTGACATTGTTTTTGATGTTTACTTACCAACAAGTTTGAAAGCTGAAACACGGACAAAACGTGGACAAGGTGCAAAGCGTCGGGTAACCCACAACGGCAAGCTCCCTCCCAACTGGCGAAATTTCTTGAGGGATGATGACAATAAAACAGCTCTCTTCAAGTTTCTGGCTGATAGAATCACTTCACTAGCACAGGATCATGAAAATCTCGTGGTAATCACCAGAGTTGCAGATGTTGTTAGCAATCAGAATATCAGTTTTGAAGGACTAGCACCTTGCAACCATGAGGAATCAGACACAAGGATGTTTGTACACGCAAAACATGCAGTTAATCATGGTTACAAAACAGTACTGCTGAAAGCTAATGACACAGATGTCCTTGTCATTGCCATCACTGTATTTCCAGTCTTGAAAGAGTTGGGCCTGGAGGCAATGTTCATTGAATTTGGTCAAGGAAATGACACAAGGTTTATTCCAGTACATGAAGTCATCAGCGTACTTGGCCCTGAAAAAGTTAAAGGCTTGTCCTTTTTCCATGCCTTTACTGGTTGTGACAATGTGTCAGCCTTTCGATATAAAGCTAAAAAGACAGCATTTCAGACATGGAATGTTTTACCTGACGTGACGGACGTATTTGTCAAGCTGAGCAGTCATCCACCAGTCATAACAAGTGAGGACCAAGCAGTTATTGACCAGTTTGTCATCACAATGTATGACAGATCTACCTCCCTCACAGAAATAGATGCTGTAAGATTGGACATGTTTGCTCGTAAACAGAGACCCTATGACTCCATACCTCCAACTAAAGCAGCTTTAACTGAACACACAAAGCGTGCAACATATCAAGCAGGGTGCATTTGGAGTCAAGCAACATGCTGTCACATGGAAATTGATAGTCCTGGCGAGTGGGGGTGGAAGAAGCACGGCAATACATGGAAGATATTTTGGACAACACTTCCGCCAGTTGCAGAAAGCTGCAAGGAACTAACAAAATGCGGATGCAAGACACAATGCTTTGGAAGATGCAAATGCTATAAATTCGGCCTTCCATGTAGAAATTTATGCAGCTGCAATTGCGAGTGTTGAACGTGTGAATCCTGATGAAAACACAAGAACAAGAAGAGAAAAATGCGGGATAAACTGACATAAGTGTGTAAAATATAGCCTTTATTACACTCAAATGGTGTTAAATCTTTATTTTGTCGTCAGTAATGGCTTTGATGACATCAGAAACATATAAATTGATATATAATATGTGGAAATCGGTCAAAAATGAAGCATTTAGTTCACAAAATGATAAATTTTACCATCCGTGGCGGCCATCTTGAAAAATGGCGGCCATCTTGGATTTTTTGAGTGGCCCAAAAGTTTTTCCCGAAGAGTAGACCATTGTGAGCAATCGTGCCAAGTTTCATGCTTGCTTACCAAAATGCACGAATCTTCATCATTTTTGACTTAAGCTGCTCAGCTACATGGGCTGATTGTGGATTTGTAGAGAGATAGAGAATAGCCTCAGAGAATCGACTTTACGAGAAGCAGAAAGAGCAATGGTGTCGAAATTTCGGGGTCGTTAGCGAAATTCGAATTACTTGGTAACCATGGGGATTAAAAACAGTTAAAAAGAAAACATGACAAGGGGAAAAGACAAAATAAGAGGTTCGATTGAGTTAAAGTATAGCTTTATTTACATTAAAAATGGGGAGGTCAACATATTGCCACTTCACGTAATGTAGGAAAAAGGTTTTCTGTCTGGGTTGTGTCGTGTATCCGCCTTGCTTTCCTTCCAGCATCATCATCGATGTAATGAAGTCTAGAGGTGACGTAATGTCCGGTGTCTTCTGGAGTCTTTGGGGGCGCTTTTTGATTCAGTACCAGCTTGACAGCCGCGGGTTAGGTTCGTTTCAGAGTGGTCTCCGTCCGATTTGTGAATGGACGTAAAATGTTTGGATGATTTTCTAAATGTTCTTAGAGTAAGAACGATATATTTGAACGACCCTATTCATACAGAAACATATCTTTCCTAGAAGGGATGGATTAACGAAGGACGTTTCTGGATAATGGACACGTTATGAAGAAAAGATTATCGAATAACATTTATGAAGTAATTTCAAAGATTGAGTCCTTTGGAATGAAAATGAACATTTATGAAGTAATATGAACACATAAGAGAGAGAAAGAAGACTCTTTCGTCTTGATTATATGAACAAAAAAGAAATGAATTATTTTGTTTCCAATTTCGTTGTGCCAACGATCTTACCCTTTTGTGAATTTTGCATGTCTTGAGTTTTATTTTATTTTTATCTTGGTTACTGTGGGTTAATGTTATTAACCTTGCTTTGGGAAATAAAAGCAGCCAGCCCCATTTTTAATGTAAATAAAGCTATATTTTAACTCAATCGAACCTCTTATTTTGTCTTTTCCCCTTTTCATGTTTTCTTTTTAACTGTTTTTAATCCCCATGGTTACCAAGTAATTCGAATTTCGCTAACGACCCCGAAAATTTCGATAATGGATCTAATGTATGAACTCCAAAAAAAATTTGATGAGAAAGAAAGACCAATAAGGTTCAGAGTCGATTTCTCCTCAAGAGCAGAGCCATCCATGGGAATCTCAGGAAGAAAGATTGATCTGAGTCTTAACGGGATTAAATGAAACAAGCCATTTCATACCCTAATCCACAACTGAACCCAGGTCAACTACTAGATCAGCTGCATATTTCGACTGATCCGAAAAGGGACGAATATGCTAATATCAATTCAAGGAAGATGGTGTCTGTCATCTTTTCCTTTTCCCAAAAAAAATATTAAAATATTGCGATAAATGAAATAATCTTAATTTTACTCATAATATTCATCAAAGAGATCGGTCTTGTTTCCAAATGGTTGATTTCATTTTCCTCATCTTTCATTTTCTGCGAACCAGCTTTTCCGGTCGCCATCTTAAATGTCGACTTCATCACATATTTAATTAATATAATCGTTTCTTTCTTGAAAACAGTTGAAAGCAAATTGTGCAAAAAAGTAAGTATTACTTGAATTTATTTGTTTTATGGTTTCTTTTTTAATACAGGGACGCATCTAAACCATTATGTTTCCCTTTTGATTTGATATGAATGCCGAAACGTTACAAGTATGCTTGTAAACAACCCATCACATAAAAATTCCACAAATTTATAATTTGTTATGTATCAATTCTCAGTATTTACTTCAACAGTGCTGAAGATTCCCCCCGGGGATGAGACGCGGGAGCCTCTGTGTAGCTTAATTGCCATAAGTATATTTTCATAGCTTACTATATATATATATATATATATATATATATATATATATATATAGATAGATAGATATATGTGTGTAAATATCAACTTATCAATCAAAATTTTTCCTCTGATGATAAGATTTTCATCTTTGAAAAGACTGGTTTAAGGAATGAAAGAGAAGAAAAATAAATATTTTTATTAACTAAACTTCTTCTTGTGTTGAACAACTGAAGATATCGATTTGCTTCCATTTGCAGGTCTAATAATTTTCATTGACTTACCATACTATATATATATATATATATATATATATATATATATATATATATTCTAGTCAGGTATTTTTATACGTTTATATATTTGTATGTACAGGATTTATTCCTAGACTGAAGTAAAACTGATCAATATGATTTTTGAACCAAGCTGCTAGGTGTAAAATGTCCAAATGTGGTCTATATTTACTTTAATACAGTTGTGGAAATTCAGATAACTCCGATTTTTTAAAAATGTTTACAATAAGTATTAGTTATCAATTATTAAATATATTCCACATAAATTAATTTTTAAGCATTTAAAAATGATTTAGGATGGATAATATAGTCACAAACTCCCATTCGAAAATTGAAATATATAAGATTTACATTGAATATGACAATATTTTTCTAATTGAAATACTTGTTTCATCCTGATTAAGCAATTGAATGTTCATATCGTGATATGTCTATACCATGTGCGTTTCTATTTCTCTACCTTGTTTATATTTCATCGATGAACGTCGATACAAACTTATGTCAAAAGTAAAACATACAAGTGAAAATATTTCCACCAACCGAAATAGTTTTGATTAAAATCTTTTTTAATTTCCTTCTCATCCGTAATTCTTCATTTTCATACTTTTCTTCATATTTTACTTATAAATGCATCAAGAAATTCGCTACTTCCCGAATCTCGGCTCCAGTCGTTGGTTTGGAAGTATGTAGCTTGTTCTGAGGTGATGATGTCCGGGGAATTGATTAAAGATTTTAGGTTCTGTAAAAATGCATTATTGGCAGCAAAACCGCGTTGATCGGGCGAACAACTTCTGGTTATTATTTCCCCCATATTTCCAGAATATATTGGCAACGTCGGTTTCTCCTGTTGGTCTGGTCACATCTATGGTCACGTGATACTCGACATCCCATATATAGCTTTTATGGAATGCCAAGACTAAATTGAGCACATAACAGACTTTAAAAAAATGTTTTCTTTCATAAACAAAATTATTGGAATTTAAAGAAATTAAATTTTTGGGGTAAAGAAGGGGAAATTGATGCTTTATTTTCCAAATAAAAAATGAATTGTTCTATTATAAAACTTAATCAAATAATTTCTTTTTATTGGTATGTTAGAAATAAGATGTTTTGGTTAAGTGAGTATATATATATATGCAAGCGTCATTAAAGACCACGGAGTTTTCCCTCTTCACTAACTTTCTTGTGAATTTCTCGACGCGGCGAGCGATTCGTCGGTTTTCGGGTGTTACTTAGTTGAGTATGGCACCTAACATTGTATCGTGGGACATTCCTCTAGCGCTTTCGGTCTCTCTACCGTCTTCAGGAGGCTGTGTCTTATTGTTACTAAGAGCCGTATTTATAGTTTTAGTATGTGTTATATATCTATTAATTTACATATCTACCTATATATAAAGTTCCGAATACGTTCGTCGAACACTCTCGATTAGTCTTCTATCTGTGCCCGCTTCTAGGTACATATAGATCTTAATTTCCATTAATTACGTGACAGTTTCCGTTGGCCGAGTGGATATGGCGACTGCTTGCAGATTCTAGGTTGACTCTGTGAACCGGTTCGCGCCTCCTGACCGTCTGAAATTGTTACTTTCCTGCACTGATGAGAGCAATAAGCTTGAAACGCTAGCGTCTGTAGGTATTAATAATTTAATATTTATTTATAAATATTATATATATATATATATATATATATATATATATATATATATATATATATATATATATATATATATATATCTTTATTTGTTTATTTTGATTATAATTATTATCGATGGAAAATCAAAATAATGTATAGTGTTCTTTGAAATAATATACTTACCTTGAACAACCTGAGTAATTTTCATGCATATCAGTCGAGAATACGTGCTCGACGATCAGTCCGACAGACTGTGGGCCGTTGTGATTTCTTCTGGCCCTGCTCTGTTGGACTGAGGTATGGTTCTGTTCAGTCTCAAAACAAGATTTTATTTTCTCTTTTAGAAGGGGTTAGTTTATTACTATTAGCCTGAGGCGCCGCTACCGAGGAATACCGACTGAGCTGCTCAGGCATTTTTGTGGGTTGGAGCACGCTAAACTAGGAGAGTAGAGAGTGGACCATGTGTTTACTTTCGACAGCCTCGTAACTCTCGCTTCTCTTATTTTATCCTTTAGTCCTCAGATTCCATGAGCGATGTTTCTGACAAACGGGATACATTGCTGTTTTCTGGGTCGGAATCTATCCATATAACACTTATCGTTAGCCAGTTTTTGACCTTGAAGTAGTATTTTTAGCTCCTTACATCAAGTGGTTTCGTGCATTGTCTGGAGCGATTTCTCTTTAAAAACCCTAGTACGCTGGCTTTTCACAACCACATCTGACCTTGTCTCAAACTTCCTTGAGAGGAGGTTAATAAACACACACGTACACACTAGTTAGTCGAGCCGCATTGAAGAGCTGTGATACAGCGAAGCAGTCGGTGTGTGGATCACTATATAAAGCTCCCTTTTTAGGTAGAGCTTATTGTAAGGCATAGCTCATTGGGTAAAACTATGTCACGCTCCCGTCACTTGACAATAATTACATTGTAGATATCACTTACATTCAGCCGGTGTCGTATGATAACGCAGGGGTAGAGACGTAAACTGTCAGCTCGACGGTTGAGTTTAAATCCCGGCTTGAGTGGGTGTGTGTCAGGGTATGTTGAAAAGAAATCAATAAAGTGCTCAATCGCAAAAATGCGAGAGCTAAAACACAACTATTTATTAAAAACGATATGCTACATATTTCAAAGTCTACTATAGTTTCATTGACAGGGCTTGACCTTTTACCGTTTGGAAAAGGCTGTTAGAGTTTCTTGAACTCATTAGCGACTCACGAAATGAAAACAAATCGAAAAATAACTTTTTCTGATGTATTCGCTCAATCTTCGATCCGTTTTAATTTTGTGAGTCACTGACGATTTGAATGGACTCTAACGGCATTTTCTAAACAGTAAAAAGTCAATCTATGTCAATGAAACAATGTACGTCTCTAAAATATGTAAACAGATAGTTTTTGAATAAATATTTTATATATATATATATATATATATATATATATATATATATATATATATATATATATATATATATTCATTTCCTGCACTGAAGAAACATCGATGTCTGTAGGTAATAAATAATTAATATTTATTTACAAATATTATTAAAAGCCCCCTTTTACTAAGGCCGGGCACTCTGAGAGAATTTAATAACAAGCAGTACAACTAGCTTCATTGTGAGATCCAACACACTTTGTTGTTGTAGATCACTATTCGCTGCGTTTTAAATACCCGCCGACTTGGCATTTACAAAGTTAAAGTCCTCCTAAACTCCAAGCTAATTTGTGTTGACTGCGAATCAGTGGCGATTTGTGATCGGATTTCACGCCTGCCGACAGTCGGAAATTAAATTCCTGCACTGAAGAGTGCGTAAGCATGAAACATCGATGTCTCTAGGTAATAAATAATTATTATTTATTTATAAATATTATATATATATATATATACATATATATGTATATATATATATTAATAATGGAGATTATGTATCTGTCTGTCTGTCTGTCTGAAGCCGAAACTCCATCAGAGTAATATTACTATTTAATTAGTCCGCCAGCTACTTCATATACTACTACAAAAACCGCCGTACACACTATACGCATTTCTCAATTTACATAATTAATTGCTTTTAAACTTCTAATAAATTAGTATTCGCAAATATACACTCATGATTGTTTTCTTCAAATTTCCACATGCATTTACGCTATTTTGCTCGCTTATAATCTTATTTATAAATTATAATTATTTCTTTTATTATTTATATATATACATACATGAAATGAGTTACGTAGTTAATATATCTATGACGAAACTGATTGAACAGCCAGCGTTAATCCATGTAATTGGTTCCATCCCTCCGATTATTCAGTATGAACGCAAGACAGGCGCGTTATTTAAAATGTAAACAAAACGCTGGCATTTACCGTGCTACTTTTACTCTGAGTTTGTTTATTTTCTTAATCTTATTAGCCATTATGTTTTAAAACACAAATTCACTGAATCAAATTGTTTGATTAAAATAATAATTGATTTAAAAATTACTATTTTAAAACACGCACACACACATTATAACGAATTTAGTTCAGGTAAACTTTTTCTTTTCGAGAATTAAAAAACTATTCGTGTTTACTGTATTTGATTTTTTAATACTTTCATTATAGGTACACCTTTTCCTCCGATTTTAAAAACATCCAATATTATCATTTTTTCACGACCTCAACTGAATTTATGATTTTGATTTCACCTTATACGCTGTTAAGCTTTTATTTACAAACTGTTTTTATTATTCCATGTTTTATTTATAAAAGATGTGATTTATTCCTTTTCTGTCAACAAAACAACTAACACATTGTACTGGAAAACTATACAACTGATTTTAGAATCAAATTGTTTAATTAAAATGGTCATTAAACAAACACACACACAAATACACACACACAAACACACATATTCTAATGAATTTTAATTTAGGTAAACTCCGAGAGCATTTACATAACTAATCGTGTTCACTGTATTTGATTTTTTGGTGCTTTTTCACTTTAGGACCCGCACTAACTTTGACCCCGTCGTTAGGGTTAGGATCAAGGTCACAGTGGGGGTTAGAATTAGGGTTTAGAGTTAGGGTTAGGTTTTTCTTTTTTTCTTCTTTTCTTTTTCTTTTCTTAACTAAAAATATGTGTATGTATGGGGGGGGGGTAAAATACAAAAATTGAGGGGGGTCCCAAAAAATGTTTTTCTTTCCTTTTAGGCTAAAAATATTTCTATTTATTAAAATTATTAAAACAAAAAAATTTTTTTTCTTTATTTTCAACTAAAAATATTCTTGGTCATAAACAAAGAAAATAAATGTCTAACCACCCAAGAAATGTGACTGGGGCTCCATCGGTTTACGCATGAGCGTTCATTTCTGACGCGGCAGCCTAGCAAAAATATGGAGATTATATATCTGTCTGACTGTCTGTCTCTCCGTCTGTCTGAAACCGAAACTCCATCAGAGTTATATTACTATTTACTAGTCTGCCAGCTTCTATATATAGTACTACAAAACCGCCGTAAACATATAAATAAAGTAGAAAGAAATTTCAAGACGAGACTGCGATTAGAACGGAAAACGTGTCAACTTTTTCAAATTCCTTATATACTGTTACAAAAAGTCGCTCAGACAAAAGACGGGTTTTGCCATTTACATTATTCATTACTTTTAAACTTCAATTAAATTCCTATTTACAAATATACACTTATAACTGCTGTTATCAAATTTACATATGTATTTACAATATTTTCCGATAAGGTGATATTAATAAAAATTATTCATACAATTAATTAAACACATTTCATTAAACAACCAGCGTGTTTTTAAACCATACTTTGAATGGCAAGTCCTGTTAAAATTGCAAAGTCATCCTTTCGGAAGTGACGTCATTTTGAGAGGATTTTTTTTCATATTATAATTCTTTATTTTCATTACGTTGTTAAGGCAAGGTGTTTTTTTGTAAATTAAAGTTAAGCAAGGCATATCCCAGCCATTAGTAAATGGGTGACCATTTTGGAAAAATAAATTGCTGACTCATCCTTCCGGTCCTTCCGGAAGCGACGTCATTGTGAGAGGATTTTTTCACATTATCATTCTGTATTTTCATTACGAGGTGTTTTCTTGTAAATTGAAGTTAAGCAAGGTATATCCCGGCCATTAGTAAATGGGTGACCATTTTGGAAGAATTAATTGCTGACTACTCCTTCCGGAAGTGAACTCACTGTGAGAGGATTTTTTCACATTATCGTACTTTATTTTCATTACGTTGTTAAGACAAGGTGTTTTGTTGTAAATTGAAGTTAAGCAACAAATATCTCGGCCATTACTAAATGGGTAACCATTTTGGAAGAATAACAAAACTGGTTCTATGATATGACGTAGGCGCCTTCAATAGCATATTTAAACATGAGTTTTTGATATGACCGAGGCGCCTCCTAATTTTTTTCCGTTTTTTAACTATGTATGGGGGAGGGTAAACAATTTTTTATGGGGGGGGTCAAATGTTTTTTTTTAACTAAAAATATTCTTATGTATGGGGGAGAGGTGGGGAGTTAATTTTTTTTTTCTGATTTTAACTGAAAATACTACTATGTATGGGGGAGGGTAAAAACAAATTGGGGGGGGGGGTAAAAATCTTTCCAGCTGTGGCTATTACACCTTTATCTTGTTATTTTATGCTAAAGAAATTGCCTATTTTAAGCTGATTAATGGCGGTTGAAACGGCGAAATGCTCTGTGCCTAGGCACAATAGCAATTGCACAGGTCAGATGGAACCATTTGATATATGCAGCTTGCTATGGAATTTCTGCGTGGATACGAACGTTTCTATGCCTGCGTTTTTCACTGATTCTGTGTTTGGCCATCTATCGCGGTCCTCATTTCTGTTGTGAATATATCTAGGCGATATTCGAAATGCCTTGGTCAAAACGGAATTACACAAGCATTATACACGCATCAATTACAGTTTTGAGTTGCTGTTAATTTGACCTTCATCATCCACCTTCTAGCGTTTAAAACTTCAAGAGTGTATAGATTGTATATGATTGAAGAAAAGATTTAATAGTACAATCGGGATTCACTCTTCTTGCTAGGGCATGTCGGGACTAGCCACTTTTGTCAGGGCGGGCCTCATCGACGTACCGTCTATCCAAAATAAGTCCACAGTGAAGTGTTGAAAATTATCTGATCATTTAGGCAACCAGGACACGGACTTCTCAGATACCATGATCTCATCACGGGTCTCCACCGTCGGTCAACATATGATCTCGATATATTTTTTGGGGGGGAGGGGGGGGGTCTTACCCTTGTGTAAAGGTGCAGACGGCATACTCTACAACTGTAGCTGACATTGGAGACGGATGAAATCGCACATATGAAGGAAGTATATTTGGATAGCGAGGCTATTATGGTTATTTAGAAATGTTGTTATCTTAGTGATTCCATTGGAACAGAGGAGAAGTTGGTACTAGTATATTTTCTCGATTTATGAGTGAATTGAGTAAATTCAGAGAACGTCTGTAATTACTAACCAGCATAGCGTTATCCCAGTTAACCAAAGGAAGATTGTATCAGGAATGTTTACGCAGTGTGATGATGTATGTAAATGAAATCTGGCCAGTGGGGGTTGCATGGATATAAATTATATTTAAATTACACAATTGATCTGTAATATGAGCCTTCAAAGCCAGCTTAGATCTGATAACTTCAAAGGAAGATTAAATCCGTACAGTATATGGAGATTTGTGTACAACACGAAACTTGGTTGGTTTGGTTACATTGAAAGGATAGATGAGAGTTCTTCCGTCAGTCAATGTAGAATAGTATAAATAGCAGAGTGAGTTGACACGGGAAGGCCAAGGAAATAATAGATTCATCTCTTACTCAGTGACTGTCCATCACTCTCACCCTCTCTTATCAAATATTGATTTACGCATTCGCTAATAGTTTTAATGCCCCTGTGAGCATTTAGAGAAATAGTGACTCTGTCTTCAGTGTTGCTATATGCCATAAGCAAGTATGTAAATTAGATAGACAATTTTACTTTACTTATGTATTATTGATAAAGATAATATAGAAACAATAGACTTATCAGTTTTTCTTATGCAAAAATAATTTCTTAATAGATATATCACAGTTTATAAATGTTCGAATGGAATGAGGGTGGAACAAATGTCGGTTATGGTTGTGAACTAACGAGTCATGGGTACGTCTTGTAAATGGTTTTCCTTAAAATGTTTTCGCATATATTTTAATCACACAGATTACATGTTAAAATATTCCTTAGATTAGGAATAGGATTATGATTACATAAATCCATTTGAATTGTTCTAATTAGTCGTAATTAGTAATTAAATCCCCAAGCAATTCTTCCCTTTGTAAATATAAGGCTATACCCCTAACTTCTGATCACTGTATGTTGTATGAACCCAGCTCTTATTTTATACGGTGTATATAACTTTCGCTTCCACCCACGACTCTCTCTCTCTTTCCCTCGATGTAATGACTGTCAAAGGTAACCAAATAACTGAGACATATGAGAAGCAGTAGAGAAAGAAAGAGAGAGAAATGGAGATATAGCAAGCAACACTAGATTAATTTGGAATTTTAGCTTTTTATTTTCTTTATGTAACTGGTTTTGCAAACTTACATCGAGCTCAATCGGTGACCCAACCGTTCTCATCTGTTCCAGTATATGTATATATTTATTCATCAACACACTTACACATATATTAGTTGGGGTCTCTGGTTAGAGAGCGAGAAAGGCGGTTAAAGAGAGAGGGAGAAATAAGGATATTTATTTTTTCTATTAAATTGGCTTTGGTAACTAACTTCGAGCTCCATCGGTGACCCAACCGGACTTATTTGTTCCAGTATATTTATATATGTATTCATCCACACACTTATACATATATTAGTGTTTGTGTCCGGTTAGAGAGTAAAATAGAGAGGCAGCGAGAGAAATAAGGATACAATGCGTGTGTTTGTGTCTTTGATTTTAGTATTAATACCTTTGCGGCATCAGTGTTAAACAGAAAGATGGAAGTCAAAATTGAAACTTGATGCTTTTTGTTATATATTTGTTATTAACTAAAACACGTTTTATAGAAACGCCAGCTCGTTTCGAGGAAAACATTAAATAGTTTCTTGTTTACTTTCCTCATAACCTAACTTAAACTGCCAGGTCGCCTAACAGGAAGCAAACCAGCGATAACATTCGTTTTTATTGGATGATTTTTAATAAAAAGAAAAAAGTTAGTTTTGTAAACATATTTTTCTTTTATAAATCAAATTATTTTGATTTTGTTTCTACATCAGTTTTTGCTTTAAATTTTCAAATAAAATGAAACTTTCTTTGAATGAAACCTTTTTATTATTTCATAGAGAGTAGGAAGGGTACGTGGATGCATTTTTGGAAGCACCGAAAAACTCTCGCCCCCCTTACTACGTCGTTTAGTCCTCAAATTTCAAGATTATAATCAGAATAAATATATGCTAAAATATTCACATGTAATAAAACTAACGATAAAACATAAGACTGGAATAGTCCATCATAACACAAAGTAAATATCACTGAGTAATACTACTATTTAACCGGCAGTGAGAGAGAAGAAGAAAGAGAAATAGAGAAGAACAAAGAGAAAGAAAAAGAAAGAAGGAAAGAGAAAGAGAAAGAAGAAAGAAATAGAGAAGAAAAAAAGAAAGAAAGAGAAAGAGAAAGTAGAAGAGAGAGAGAGAGAGATTGGGAGAAAAGATTTTGTTCTTTTGTAAATTTAACTGACTTCGCAAAATCAAATTTTCGTGATTCAAACAATCTAATTGGGGGTAACTTAGTGAGCCAACAAGTAATATTTTTCTAGTATATATATATATATATATATATATATATATATATATATATATTAATTGAATGACATGATATAATTAGAATTTACTCAGATTTTTAGCAAGCAAATTTCCCGACTGGATAACTTTTTTTGTTTTTGGAATATCATTCACTACTTGGATTGTTTTTTTTAATTGACTTCTTTGACATCTTTCTTGAAATTGTTTTAAACTTTATGACTTGGATGAACAAAAAACAAAAAGTGTGTTTTTGGCCAATATATTAGATGTTTTATATACTTTCATGTATTTTTTAATATATTTTTATAGATTTTCAAAGCTTAATTTTATTACCTGCAGTAATGTCATTGCGGTAATGGTCCTATGAGGAGAACATTTTCTTTGAAAACTCATGAGTTAAGGACGCAATATCACTCCTTGTTTGTGAACTTTTATGAAATCTGATTAATTTCTCATTTTATTCTGTCATTCAAATAATATTATTGCTTAATACACTATATTGAGCTTCGTTTTTATCTTGATAGTCTACTGGTTGAAGATATTATTTATATCTTTAAAGTATTATCTTACTCTCTCTCTCTATCTCTATCTCTCTCTCTCTCTCTATTTCTCTTCCTCTCTCTCTCTCTCTCTCTCTCTCTCTCTCTCTCTCTCTATATATATATATATATATATATATATATATATATATATATATATATATATATATATACTTCTCCGGCTTTTAATTCTTCACTGGTTTACAAAGATAGTCCGTTTACTTATCTTTTTCTGTGTTGTGTTCTCACCACCTCTGTTGACTTCTTCCACATTTCCCAACTCCACCGTGAAAAGATTGAACACTAAATACAAGCGTAAATCCAAAACGTCAACACTTATCGTGGACCTCTACTACCAGCTCTGTGTTCCAATCTTCCAGACGTTCAAATCCACATCCACGATATCAACCCTAACTTAATGTTACTACGAGAAACCGGAATTGTCCTCTCAAGTTCTATTGGTGTTTTCAAAATGTCAGGTTATTCTAATATGAGCACAAAGCGAACCCTCAAGATCGCCAATGGCATGGAATCTCTGCTTAGATAAGGGACGATTTTCCATGTGGTAGAAACATCTCCAGTGAAAACGCCAAGTTGCCATTTATGTGTTTTCATGTATATACCCAGCAGCTCGTACATATTTTCCGTCTATCGTCCTCACAACGAAGGATTTACTATCTTCGAAAGAATCTGATATGACAAGATTGTGTCTATTCATTCGTCAGCCAACCTCCACATCTGTGTCGACTTTAATTTTTGAAAACTTTTATTCACCTGAAACAAGGCATATTGTTATTTTTATATGGATGTACGATCATCAAGGACGACCTGAATCTTTACCCTAACCCTAAGCCTAATCTGAATCTTAATTTTTTAAGAAAGATATGATTATACTAAATATTCGTCCAGTAATATGGTACAAATTATTTTTTTGAAAAGACCTTCATGCCACACCTGGTCAAAGTTTTTGGATATATCAAGCGCTTCACCAAACTTATGGCCGTTAGGATATCCGCAGTAGAATGGGATTGCCTAAATCCATACTTGTTGGTAAGAAAGAATATTAGAATTTACGAGGTGGTAAACTATTGCTAGATTTATTAATGATTCAAAGATTTTAGTGAACATCTGGAGGATACTGATGGATCGATAAGCGGGCGGGTCATTTTTCACGAGAATTATTGACAACTGCTATCACAAAGGACATTTTCCAGTTTGAAGAGGGTAAGAGCCAGTTTAGCAGAATATTTGTTTACTATAGCAGGGATACGATTTGGTCCACATGCTGTATCACAGTTCTTCAGTGTGGCTAGACACATATACATAATTATTTTTTCAGAGAAGGTGCAATATATATACCTACAATGAACACATACATATACACAAAATATACACATACATATACACATAGATATACATATATATATATATATATATATATATATATATATATATATATATATATGTATATATATATATATATATATATATATATATATATATATATATATATGTATATATATATATATATATATATATATATATATATATATATATATATATATATATATATATATATATATATACATATAACCCATATAAACCCTCAATTTCGATCATATAGAAAATCATCAATCTTGTAACTATAAAGAGCAGTCAACAACTGGCGAATATCAGTAGCGAAATATTTAATAGAATCAAGCTCAATATGTGTACTATTATAATTATTATTTAGAACATATTCCAGATTTAATCGAAAACACTTTATTATCAGACAATTGTTTCCGCCTATTCCAAAAATATTTAGTTTCATGATACACAAAATATCATAAACACTTACAAAAATGCTTCATTACTGTACATTCGCCACACTCAGGCCGAAGAAAAATTAAAATGCGACCGTATTTATTTAATAAATTCTGTTCTTTTTTCACTCGAACCAAAAGGGATATACGAGATTAATGGACCACGATATGGCTAGGTGTAGCCGATAAGAAAAAGGGAGAGATAATGAAGAAAAAGAAGAAAAGGGTGATCCATTTATATGTGCATTTTAATGTGTTGTTTTTATTGATCGAGTGTGAACTTTTTGAAAGAAAAAAGTGAAAAAGATTAGATTGTCATGGTATATTTTGAACATTTAACTACGAATAAATAGGATTAAAGTAAGAATGTTCTCAGTGTAAACAGCGGTATAGAAATTGAATGAATTTTTCGTCGGTTTGAGTGTGGCGAATATACATTGATGAAGTCTTTTCGTAACTGTTTATGATATTTTGCATATCATGAAAATATATTTTTTCGGAATGGGTAGAAACAATTGTCTGATGATAAAGTGTTTTGGGATGAAATCTTGAATATTTTCTGAAGTATTATTATTATAGTATGAGCTCTAGTCGTATTGTACACTATTGAGCTACTATATAAACTTTTGTATGAACTTAGAGAAATATATATATATATATATATATATATATATATATATAGAGAGAGAGAGAGAGAGAGAGAGAGAGAGAGAGCGAGAGAGAGAGAGAGATGTGAGAGTAAGCCTTCGGCGATTCAAAACATTTTCCAAAGCAAGTTCCAAATAAAAATCACACTCCAATATGCTTGTTTACAATTATTTCAAACCAGCATTTATTTTAATTAATACAATACACCATAAAATTATAAATGCTGATACTCCTCAGGACAAAACAATATTTTCAAATCAGAAATATCGTAAATGCAACACAAAATAAAAACATTAAATATATAAAAAGTTTAAGATTCCACCAAAAATAGAACAAAGTCACAAAAAATACTCAGTAATTCCCATTAAGTAGAAGCTCAATTCTTAATACAAAATGTAAAATAACTTCAGAACGAAGGTCAAATAGCACATATGACCGCCATATTGGATAAAAGATGGTTAAAATCAGGGGAAATAATTACAAAAAAAGAAAATTAAAATAAACGTAAAATCATCTTAAAATGCACCCGGATAAGAACAATCATGTCATTTTATTGGTACTATGCCAGAAACATGATGTTTTGCTAGAATCAGAATCATGTAATGGATTTTGATCAAAATTGAAATAAGCATTCTAGACATAAAGTTTAGCAACATTAGATGTTGATTTTAATATTCGTAACGGATATGCAAGTGGTGAAGAGAACTTCTGTTCGGGGAATTAATTTTACCCGACTTGGGACGGGTATTCTTCTACTATATATATATATATATATATATATATATATATATATATATATATATATATATATATATATATATATATATATATATATATATATATATACAGGGTCGGGCAGATAAATTGGAACTAATTTAAAATGCTAATATCTTTTTTATTTTTGATCATATGATTACGGTTTTTTTTACTAAGGATCCTTAAACACTTTATTGCAAGATAGCATAATTATATTTACTCAAATTTGTTTTAATATGGCGGAATTAGCACGAAGAATAACTATGTGCGAAATGAGACGCGCCGGGAGTTATCCTTCGGACATTGTTAAGAGCACTGGCTATGCAAAAACGACTGTCTATCGGGTTGTGGCTAATTTCGATGTCGAGTGTAAGGTTGAGAGAAGTCAGCACAGTACTCGTAGTGATCGAAAGCGTACAAACACTTTCCTGGTGGGGCTAAAAAGGTCGATAAAGGCAGACCCAAGTCAGTCGATGTCGGAACTGGCAAAAAAGCGCAATGTGAGTCGCAGAACTATCAGCAGAGCAATCAACGAAGACCTTGGGATGAAGTCCTACGTTAGGAGACGCCATAATCTCCTCACTGCCCGTTCAAAAGCTATCAGAGTTGAAAGATTCCCCAAGCTTATCAACCATCTGAAACACAAAGGAGGACATGTGCGCATTTTTATTGATGAGAAAAAGTTCATCGTGGATGAGGTTCCAAATCGCCAGAACACTCGAGTTATTGCCCGTGACCCTTCGGAAGTTCCTCCTGTGATGCAGAGCAAAAATCCTGCTTCTGTGATGGTTTTTGCAGCTGTGGCAAGTGATGGAAAGGTGAAGCCTCCTCATTTAATCGAAGCGGGTCTTAAAATCAACACAGCGGAGTATTTGAACATTCTTAATAATGCTTTATTGCCTTGGATCCGTAGAAACTACAACTCTACGAAAGTCATGCTCATCCAAGACTCGGCACCAGTGCATGGATACAGGAAAGTCCAAGATTTCATGAAGGAGAATCTTCCCTTGTTTGTTCCGAAGGATATTTGGCCCAGCAGCTCTCCAGATCTAAATGTTTGCGACTATTATCTATTCGGCGTCGTCGAGGGACAGACTAATGTCACTCCACACCCAAATACAAACTCATCGAAGACAGCCATTCAACGAGCATTTCGCAATCTCGATCCCAATAAAATAAAGAGGAGCTGTTCACGGTTTTGTCAAAGAATCTCCAAAATAATTGATGCAAAAAGTGCTCATATTGAATAATTTTGTTCAATAGACTGTAATAATTAAATAAATAAATGTTAAAATGATATTTTTCCATATTTAATCCTTTAAATTATGAATTTTGTAAAAATAAAAAAAGTACCAATTTAGCTGCCCGACCCTGTATATATATATATATATATATATATATATATATATATATATAGAGAGAGAGAGAGAGAGAGAGAGAGAGATTTATATATATATGTATATATATATGTATATATATATATACACGGGGTCTGTCTAAAAAGTATCCGACTTTTATTTTTACCGTGCGAAATAGAGAGGATAGGGCGGCGCCACTCTAAACAGTGAAGGAAGACACTTTCATGCACATGTGTGAATTTTATCACCGCCTTCCTGCGCATTAGTCGCTGCCTGTCGGTCGCTGAGTGAGGTGCTACACAACGTGTTCGTCGAATTACCGAAGATCTCAAGATGACTGAACGTGTTTAGCAAATGTACGACATCAAATTTTGTCAAAAACTTGGTGATTCTCAGAGCAAAACAATTCGTAAGATTCATCAGGTGTTTGGAGAAGAATCGATGGGTGTCACACAAATTAAAGAGTGGTTCAACCGATTCAAAAACGGGCGTGCATCAACGAAGAGTGAGCAGCGTTCTGTCAGTCCCCAAACTGCTCGGAGTGCAGCTGTTGTTAAGAGGGTGCGAAATTTGGTGATGGAAGATCGTCGTTCAAATGTGCGGGAGATCGCCGAAGAGGTCGGAGTGAGTAAAGATTCCGCACATGCAATTTTGCGTGATGATTTGAACATGCACAGAATGGCTGCAAAATTTGTGCCCAAGTTGTTGTCGCATCAACAAAAGGACCACCGTTTTCAAGTTGTACAGGACCGTCTGCAAACCGCCTACAATGAACCTCGGTTTGTGAATACCGTGATAACTGGAGATGAGTCATGGGTGCACGGGTACGGCCCAGAAACAAAAAGACAGTTGTCGCAATGGAAGCATTCCGAGTCTCCAAGGCCAACAAAAAGCGCGACAGGTACAAAGAAAAAGCAAAGTGATGCTGACTGTCTTCTTTTATATCTGTGGCATTGTGCATCACGAATACGCACCGGAAGGATCACTAGTGACAAAGGAGTACTATCAAGATGTTCTCCGGCGTCTCCGTGACACAGTTCGGCGCAAAATACCAGACATGTGGACGGCGAAAAACTAGCAACTGAATCACGACAACGCCCCCACACATTCAACCTAATTGATGCACTATTTCTTGGTCAAATGTGTAATTCCAGTCCTTTGCCAACCTCTCTACTCCCCAGACATGGCTCTTTGTGACTTCTTGTTGTTTCTAAAATTGAAGACGCCACTGAAATGTCCCCGTTTTTGAGACTAGAGAAAAGATGATGCAGAACGCGACGGCGGAGATGAACACAATTCCAAAATAAGACTTCCAGAGGTGTTTCCGGCAGTGGATAGATCGGTGGCCTAAGTGTGTGCAAGAACAAGGGGCCTACTTTGAAAGGGATTAGAGTTCCAACCCCGTCACGCATTTGAAATATTTTTTCTGGTCTA
This sequence comes from Sepiola atlantica, assembly GCA_963556195.1. Taxonomy (NCBI): domain Eukaryota; kingdom Metazoa; phylum Mollusca; class Cephalopoda; order Sepiida; family Sepiolidae; genus Sepiola; species Sepiola atlantica. Next base: position 401,669 of record OY744536.1, read on the forward strand.
AAGTCGGATACCTTTTAGACAGGCTTCGTATATATATATATATATATATATATATATATATATATATATATATATATATATATATATATATATATTCACTCTTGGGAAAAACCGGATTCACCTGAGTAGACATAGAATGGATCATGTCATTTTACTCATATAAAGAAAAAGCGAAGAGGTAAAGACAGATAGACAGACAGACCAATAGAAGAAGAAATAGAGAGAGAGAGAGAGACAGAACGACACACAGACATATTAGATACAATGTGTCTGTGTTTTTGCTTTTACCCATCAGACCGTAACGTTTGACAACTTTGAAGTAAACAAACATATATTGTGTAATCTACTAAAAAGGATGGGTGTTATGAATCACGCACCTTTCAAAGAAAATAAATATTTTAAATATGTTTTCTTTTTCACCTACACAAATTTGTTTATATCTATACATTAGTGATAGGACGATTTAAACATTGTTCTCGATTTCGATACAATTACCGATTCTGTTCTAAATTCCCGATTCCGATAGAATTGCCGATTGCAGCTTCCAATAATGAAAGCACCCCAGAGACCACACCCACAACATAAAAGTAATCATCTGCGCAACTATAGATCCAGCCTATCGAAAGAGTTAATTAAATGGCATCGATTTATGGTCGTTTATATAGAAATTTTCCGCTATTTGCGACTATTCTTATCACTAACTTTTTCCTAAAAAGAACAACGTTGATTCCTGGGGTTAAAATCTAAATATAGCAAAACTATGTTAAAAACATCAACTAACAATTTGTTTACATCAGTTTTATAATAGATATATCTGATTTTTGTCCCTATTCAGAGTGTCCCCTTTTGGAAAGCTGATATTAAAATTAATAACACCCTCGACTAAATCACTTCCATAAACATCGAAGGTTCGATCCTTGTCGAAGTTAGGCATGCTGATGACGGCTGTTAGCCAGAAACACGTGTCCATGTATTACTTTTATGTACGTATAAAATTGATAAATATGTATACATACACATATATATATATATATATATATATATATATATATATATATATATATATAGGCAGCATGTTATTACTCAAACAGGCTTTGTTGAACAACACGAAATTTTCCCGTTTGCATAACTTTTTGTTAAGGTTTTCGAGGCGTCGAGTAATATTTCTGGTTTCAGACGGCCGTCCATATAATATTTCGTCGATTGTTCGTAATTCGGCCATTTTTCTAGCGTTCTTGGAATTACGAACAATCGGCGAAATATTATATGGACGGCCGCCTGAAACCCGAACCTTAAAAAGAAGTTATGCAAACGCAAAAAATGATGTGTTGTTCAACAAAGCCTGTGTGAGTATATATATATATATATATATATATATATATATATATATATATATATATATATACATTTTTATGTTGGGAAATTTTCATTCTTTTTCACGTAGTCTGAAAGGAGTATACTTGTTTGTTTGTAAGTGAAAGGAACATGTAACAACTGAACTGCCAAACAATTTATATTGTTTTAAATACCTTTTATTTTTTAAATGTGACGACGATCTTTCGTCCTCTCATTTCTTTAAAAGATTTAGTTGACTTCGAATCATTTTTTATATAAAAACTTTATGAAACCTTTATGAAACCCCTAAATATTAACTCTCGCATAACTTCCCTTTAAATTTGGATTATTGCAAATCGGTATTCGAGAGGCTGTAGGCTGGGTTGATTTGTGATACCCCTTCCATTTTTAGGATAGTATAACTATATCATTTAGTTGAGTTTTTACTATCAATTGTATTGAATTTAGCAAGCAGAGCATAGAATATTTCATTTTATCAATTTTATTTATACTTAACTTCTCATTATTATTGTTGAGTCTTTTCTTTGGTGGGGTCAATTAGGGTTAATGCCTCTACCTTAGTCTTCAATAGTTGTGCATTCATTATTAGGTATGCATTCTACAATGATAGCTTGATTTATCGATCCCTGGGGTGCACCAGCATTTATGTCATGTTGCTTGGCTGAATGGCCATCGAGGACAACTTGCATTATTTTTGTTAGGAAAGATCTAATATTCGTCCATATGAATGAATTTTATGAGAAGTCACACTTTATGACACTATGTCAAGTGCTACCGCCCTAGCTTCACCTGCGGTGTCCAGTGTATAATATATGCGTTCAGAGATGACCGTTAGGATATCCGCAGTAGATCGTGCTTGCCTAAATCCATACTGACGGTCAGAAATAGGTTTAGCATTAACGAGGTACCGAACTATCGTTAGATTGATTAAGGATTCAAAGATTTTAGCAAAGATTGGGAGTACGCTGATGCGGCGATAATTCTGGGGATCAGTTCTGTCTCAAAAATTCTTAAAGACTGGTACAACAGCGGCAAATTTCCAGCTATCAGGGAAGGAAGATTCAGCGAGGTATTTGTTGTAGAGTTTCTAGAAGATAAGGGCCAGTTCAGCAGAGCATTTCGTTATTACTATTACTGGTATAAGATCACGCCCACACGATTTGGAGGTGTCAAGGTTTCTAATGATGTCCCTGACCTGAAATGGAGTGGTGACGAGGTTTTCAAGTGTGGCTTCGGTCCACAATTTGAATTTAGAGAGGGGGTTGTTTACTGCGTCCAAAGTGGAGATTAAGGCGAAACACTGGGCAAGTAGTTCAGCCTTATTAGTTGCCGTGCAAACGTCATCATTGTGCTTTGATATCGGGGAAATTGTTGATTGTCCATTGGTCACCACATTATTGTAGACTTTCCAGAAATTGCGAGTACCTAATTTCTGTGACTGAATGCGTTTTTTTGGTTATTTCTGTATACCTTCTCTTTGCTTAACCTATCACTACTTTACAATTATTTCTTGACTCTATTAATTCACGTTTATTCGCAGTTGAATTATCGCGGCCGAATCGTCGGAATGCTTGCTGCCTCAGTGCAATAGCAGTTGCACATTCCGAGGTGAATTATTGAGGAGAGTGGTGTTTGCTGTAGAATTTTCGAACCAGGACATATGCTTCAATGCCTACATTGACCCATTCGGTTAACTCATTTTCGCACTGAAAGCAAAGAGTGAGAAGGTTTCTCTCTATGGGGTGACGCTGATGTGATCTCTGATGGAATTAAAATCAGCCTGCTCGTAGTATTTCGTCGTTTTGAACAACGGCTCATCAGATTTGGGGCAGATTTTTTTTATCAATCATTACCACAATGTGATCGGTTTTCCCGAGCGGGCTATGCCCATTCTTAACACAAGCCTCGGGCAGTGAGGTAAAGAATAGGTCGAGAAGTGAGGCTTGCTGGTCCAGACGATCAGGGAGGCGGGTTTG
>OY744536.1:410000-415000 GCA_963556195.1 Sepiola atlantica
ATGAGGCTATACGATTTCAGTTGTTTTAATGAGGCTATACGATTTCAGTTGTTTTAATGAGGCTATACGATTTCAGTTGTTTTAATGAGGCTATCCGATTTCAGTTGTTTTAATGAGGCTATCCGATTTCAGTTGTTTTAATGAGGCTATCCGATTTCAGTTGTTTTAATGAGGCTATCCGATTTTAGTTGTTTTAATGAGGCTATACGATTTCAGTTGTTTTAATGAGGCTATCCGATTTCAGTTGTTTTAATGAGGCTATACGATTTCAGTTGTTTTAATGAGGCTATACGATTTCAGTTGTTTTAATGAGGCTATCCGATTTCAGTTGTTTTAATGAGGCTATCCGATTTCAGTTGTTTTAATGAGGCTATCCGATTTCAGTTGTTTTAATGAGGCTATCCGATTTCAGTTGTTTTAATGAGGCTATCCGATTTCAGTTGTTTTTATGAGGCTATCCGATTTACAATGACACATAATGCTAGTTCACCAAAAAAGAAAAAAAAGCGATTCTTCTTCTTTTGGCAAATTACACGTAAACAGACTAACAAAAATCGGCAGTGAAAATAAATAAAATTAAAAAATTACAGTCGGGGATGAATTTGGCATATAAATTTAACTTAAATGATTAACCACTTCTCAATCAGATATAGTGGTTTTTAGGAAATGTAACCAACTTTTTAAAAATTATGCCAATCAATTGTGTGGGAGTTTTTCATGCTGAAAAATGTATTAAAACGTGTTATACATCAAATAATTACCTTGGGGGGATTGACATGCACACGCATTTGTCATTTTTATCGGGGTACTCTGGGTTGAGAAAAAATAAAAGTTGCCGCAGTCAAGAAGGATCTTTTCATCACCGACGAGAATAGAACAGGTACAACACTCAAAGGTTGTGAAAAACATATCGACATTTTATTTCGACTAACTCGTTTTTTTGTGAATATTTTTTTACTAAAAGAATCATCGTTTATCAAGGCCGAAGGTCATTCGAGGATAAAGGTTAATGAGATGGAATTATTGTCAGTAGAGAGATGAGGAACCTCATTTGAGGATTTGAAAGATTGATGGAAAATGACCAAACCCGAATTATTCGTGGAGACGCTTCATAACAGGAATAAATAGGATATTTTTCTTAATGTCAAGATTAAGAAAAATATCCTATTTATTCTTCCTTGACAAAATTTATTTTTCCTTTTTTCATAGATTTTATTTTTAGAAATTGAATTATTAATTTTAAAGATAATAATAATCTGAGAATTTTATGTTTAATTTATATAATAATGCCAAGATTTAAGATTTTAGGATATACATATATCTTTCGTTTTCATTTCACTTAACTTAGATCTCAGAAATCAAGGGGCCTTCCTGGTGCTAACGCTTCATCTCTATATGAGATACACAGATATACGAGTGTTCAATTGAAGTTCTTCTTTACCTCTAAAACGTTAAGTTAATGAAGAAGTAAGAATTTTAATTTTCCTCTTCCCAATTGACAATTTAACTATGTTGTAGCATGTTTTTCTTGTGGTCTATTGGTCTTAGCGGATTCCAGGACAAGAATTCACCTTGGTTTGCTGAAGTATCCAGCTGAGTGCTGTTACTTGAGGTAACATCACTAGGAGAAGGTGCACCATTCCCCGTATGAGCCAGTGTATAGCCGTGTTGAGGGGATCTTATTTAGGCTTCGAATACTATTTTATTTGGAATATTTGGTCAGAAAGTATCCTAATGCCAGGTTATCCTGATAACCCTTGTACAGAAAGACCGAAGACACTCCAAGTAGGTAATTCAAACTCTCCCAATATATATATATATATATATATATAGAGAGAGAGAGAGAGATAGAAGAAAAAAGAGTGATAAATATGCGACGATTGTCCAAATTTATTTCAAATTTCAATTGTTCAATGCAAGGTTGTCAGTAATAAACTAGTGTTTATTTTTCTTTCCTTAAGCCAAGGCTTTTCAAAGATCGAAATCTTATCATCAGAGGAGAAATACAGATGGATAAGTTGGCTTTCGAAAAAACCAAAGTTCAAATATTTGAAAATATGAGAATTATTTTTAAAAATTATTAAAATAATTTTTGTCAAAAAACGTACTGAATGAAAAGAAAATTTCGTGAAAAAGAAATACAATTGTCCGGGTGGTAAGTTTCGTCGCATATTTATCACTCTTTTTTCTTCTATCTCTATTATTGCTCTATCTCGTATATTGAGCTTATCCTTTTCACAATAGGTTCCATCTACTAAAAGTTTTCACTTTGGTTTATTTTGATCCTATATATATATATATATATATATATATATATATATATATATATATATATATATATATATATATATATATATATATTTGTGTTATAATGGAATAATTCCAGGAAGAAATCCGGGTAAGAGAGCTCAATGTGGTAAACAGAGCAAGAATAACGTAAAATATAATAACACGAAATTACATGATTGTCGATGCAATAATTTATTTCAACCTTGCGGTTTTATTCAAGCATCAAATTAGACAATTACATTTTTGAGACTGACAGAAAACTGAATTCACCCTCGACAATTCAAATACAACCAGAGAAAGTGGTGGTCGCAACCAATCCGAACACCTATTACAGAGCGAGTAGGAATTAACATCTTATATTTAACTAAGGCAATCGAAAGGGATCTTATTGTTTTTTTTTGTTTGTTTTTATTAAAATAATAACGTCTGTGTTAAACGCACATATTCTTTCTACATTTACGACTTGGTGACATTGAACGTTCATACGCCTCCATACACACGCACACATATACCTATTCTTAACATCACACACACACGCCACACAATTTTTGGCTAGCTAAAATTCTGTCGAAATTCTGTTTTCGGCCCGAAACTAGGAAGAGGGAGAAGACACTAACACACGTTAGCGTGTCATCGACCGATTGACACTTGTCATGCTTTCATACTGTCTAGATCCGAGTGATAAGATCTATATGAAAACTAAAAGTTATTTAAGATTATATTTCAAATATAATATTTTAATACTCTGAGTTTTACAAAAATTCATCTTACATTAGTTTTATAATCTATGGAAGCCTATAATTATAGCCTAATTCCAATCTAATAAGATCTAGTGATAATATTAGACACTATACTTAATTTAATGATTGGTGTATTATCAGTCGAAAAATTTATTATCTTATTTTAAGTAAATAATCAGAATAAACGCATATCTTAAAGTACAATTATATATGCATACATCCCTAAGCATGCATACATATATATATATATATATATATATATATATATATATATATATATATATATATATATATATATATATATATGCATGCACACCCATACCTACTACCTTGAATTGATATTTTTTAAGACATCGGGGATAAATGTGTTTCGTCTTTAAGTATTCATTAAAAAATATTATTACTAAATATTATTACTAAATAAGAAAGAAAGAATGGTTGTATTTGAATTGTCGAGGGTGAATTCCGTTTTCTGTCAGTCTCAAAAATGTAAATGTCTAATTTGATGCTTGAATAAAACCGCAAGGTTGAAATAAATTATTGCATCGACAATCATGTAATTTCGTGTTATTATATTTTACGTTATATATATATATATATATATATATATATATATATATATATATATATATATATATAATTGCAATTTTACTTCAGTCGACGTTCTCAGAAAGAAAGGTTCCCCTTCCGCGGCCTAACACTTGATTTCCATACGAGATACATATATGTTCAAATATTCCATTAAATTTCTCTTCTTTCTGGACCATTTAAATATATTATAGTATATTTTCTTTTTGTCTATTGGTCTTACCGGATTCCAGGACAACAATTCATCTAGTCTAGTGGAGTAGCCAGCTAAGTGCTGTTACTTGAGGTAACATCATTAGGAGGTGCACCATTTCTCGCATGAACCAGTGTATAGCCGTATCGAGGGGATCTTATTTGAGCTTCAAAAAGTAGGTTATTTTGAGGGGGACGTATCCTAATAGCAGGTTCTCCATTGACATTGTACAGTAAGACCGAAGACATTCAAGGATGGTGTATATTAGGTAATTAAAACTTTCGTGTAGGTAATTCAAACTCTTTTTTGTTTCATTTTACTTCAGTCGAAGTTCTTACAAATCAAGGGGACCTTCCTGTGGCTAACACTTGATCTCTGTATGAGATACATAGAGATTCGAATATTCCATTAATGCTCTCCTTTACTTGTCAAACGTAGAGTTAGTAAATAATATTAATGTTTCCTCTACCCCATTGACCCATGAACTATGCTATAGTATATCTTTTTTGTGGTCTATTGGTCTTGCCAGATTCCAGGACAAGAATACATCTAGTCTGGTGGAGTATCCAGCCAAATGATGTTACTTGAGGTAACATTACTTGGAGAAGGTGCACCATTTCTCGTGTAAGCCAGTGTATAGCTGTGTCGAGGGGATCTTATTTGAGCTTCGAATACTATGTAATTTTGAGTGTAACTCCCCGTAATTGTCGATATCTGCACATCCCCAACATTTTCATAACTTTCCGCAATTGTTTATATCTGCACACCCCTATTTAATTCAGTACCTCCAGTAAAGTGTCGATATCTGCACATCCCCAATAATTAAAAACAAAAATTAAAAATCAAAGCAGGACAGACAGAGAGAGAGAGAGAGAGAGAGAGAGAGAGAGAGGGGGAAAACGAGGAGTGGTAGAAAGAAAGACAGAGAATGAGAGATAGAATGATAGAGAGAAAGAAAGAGAATCAGAGAGAGAGAGAGAGAGGCAGAGCATGAGAGAGAGCGAATGAAATAGTGAATGAAAGAGAAAAAGAGAGAATCAGAGATATATGAGAAATATATATAGAGAGAATGAGAGTAGAAAAGAGAGAGAAACAAAGAATTAGAAACGTTTGAGTTTCAACTTGAATTCCAATCAGAAATTTGTCAAAAGCAAAATTTACAAATTGAATTGTATTTGTTTTTTAAATCC
>OY744536.1:417500-613573 GCA_963556195.1 Sepiola atlantica
GGTTAGTTTAGGGTAAAAAACAGTTTTTGTCGCTTAACAAAAAAGGGTACTTGTTTAGATATTGACCCTAATTTCCGTGACTGCCCGGCAGCAGCAAGCCGACAGCTAACGGAAGCGTCCGAGACCTGCCGAAATCGAAAACGAGGCTGGCAGACGATATTGATTTGAAGGATCAAAACTCGCAATTTCAAAGATGATCTACCTGTGGTCTCAGGATATGGCGACCGGTAAAAACTTATTAAAGGAATGCGGCGTACTGTCTAGAGCCACGCAAGTGGACTGGAAAAATTTCCTGCGGGAGGTGTGCATCGAACACCTAGCCCGAAACCCCAGACGACTCGGAGGCCCAGGGCATACGACGGTTGAGATAGACGAGAGTCTGTTCAAGCGTAGGAAAAACAACGTCGGCCGTGTTCTTCAGCCGCAGAGAAGGAGGGTTTCCTGGTGACGGTACCAAACAGAAATGCCGAAACCCTAACCCTTCCAATAATCAGACAGTACGTCGCCCCTGGGACCACCACGGTCGTCTCCGATTGCTGGAGGGCTTACAGCAGGTTAGGAGAGGAGGATGGATATCGCCACCTAACCGTGAATCACGCCCAACATTTCGTGGACCCGACGACGGGGGCATGCACTAATCATGTCAGGAGAATGTGGAAGGAAGCGAAGCAGAGGAACAAGAAAGAATGCGGAACGAGCAGGACCCTGATGTAGACGGCTATCTGCGGGAATTCATGTGGCGTCAGACTTTCAAAAAAAACCCTTTCGACGCCATATTATCGCAGATAGCCGTACTTTATCCGGGCGTCGGCGACCAACAATCTTCTGCTCCGCCTCCTTCCACATCCTCGGCGACGACCCATCCTCCTCTTCTGCCTGTATTTCGCTAAGCCCCCCTCCAAAAACGAAAAACAAGCCCTTACCCCTCCAGCTAAAATAATGGAAAAAAAAAAACAATGCGTAATTGCAAAAAAAAAATGGTTTACAAAAGTTACAAAAAAAAAAACAGTTTCTATTATTTTCGCGTTTTAAAGTTAAAAAAAACAGTTTATTTCAGTTAAAAAAAAAAATGGTTTAAAAAGTTAGCGTTTCTAAAAAAAGTTCTTACAAAAATGGTTAAAAAATAATAATAAAAAAAAAGTTTATTTATTTCAGCTATGGGTTTGTTCATTTATTTCATTTTTTGTATAAAAAATATATGCATTTCTTTTTCTTTACGTATATTCATCGTCTTACATTGTTGTCGTCTGCCGACTCGGCAGGTCTCGGACGTTTCCGTTAGCTGTCGGCTTGCTGCTGCCGGGCAGTCACGGAAATTAGGGTCAATATCTAAACAAGTACCCAAAAAAGATTAAAAAAACTTCTTCAAAATGGCTTTCAAATCGTAAAGGGCTTCGATCATATCCGGGACTTACTCTAGATTCCCCGTCAATACTCGGAACTAACTCCGTAACAACTGAAATCGGTTACAAGTCAAAACGTCACCAAGTGAAAACGTCACCAAATTCTTTAAGTGATATTTATCGTCAAATAATTTGTTACTTGTACCAGTGTTCTACTTTTGTAATAATGAAAAGGTTTTCAAAAATATGAAGCTTTTATTAATAATAAAATATTTAAAAAATATATTTTTAAATAGCCGGCATGTAGATCCGAGATGCTTTTCGAAGCAAACTTAAATCACCGTTATCATATTCGACCCACATTGCAAACAATATTCTTATTATAATATTTTATAAGTTTGGTGACGAGTGGAAACACTCCCAGAAGTGGTGCGGCTAGCCGTCGAGAGGGGTTCTCCGACGCCGGAACGGGGACCAAAATATTTGGTGACGTTTTGACCTGTTCCCCTGAAATCATATGGGAGCCCATTTCCAACAAAAAAAAACATTCCCCACTCTTTCATATTATAAGCATAGATTAAAAAAACTTCCTTGTTTAAATTTTTAGTGGTGTGTTCAGTTTTCTATGTATTCGACATGATTTAACAAAACAAAACTCTTAGTGTGTGTGTGGAGGGGGGCGACATTAGAGGGTTTTTTTTCATCGACTTTTTATCTACTAGCGAGTCGGTGCTTATCAAGTTCCAAAGGCCACTCAAGGACAAGGGTTAATGAGTGTGGCGGGAGGTTTGGTAACGATGGTTGACACTGGGCAGAGTTTGATTATTTAGAAAGACGGCTCAACAAGAATTTGTTAATATTGGACTTGAAAACGATCATGTTGTAGCCAACTATGAAGCAGTCCCGTGGTATGGTGTTCCGTAGACGAGTTATTCTGGGAAAGAAACTGTTTTCGTGGAAGTTTCGTTTTGTTTTGGGTACAAAGCGGAAAAAAATGAAAATAATTTTCAGTGGTTGTAGCTAGACGAGTTCTTGGTGTGAATGTTTTACAGGGTCTATCGAGCACCTACGATGAAAATACCGATAGAGTAGAGAAAGACTAGCAATCTCTCTTAAGAGAACATCTCCCACTGGATTTCAGAGTCGGTATTGTCCTCTGTCAATGCAGAAAATGGTTGTTTGTGCGTCACCTCCCCAGATGTGGCAACACTACTCCATCTTTGGACGTATTTGACTCTTATACAAGTAGAGAATTGCGTCAGAGGTGAGATACTTTCTGGAGCGATAGAATGATCCAACATCCGGCGACCTTGGCAACGGATTTGAGGGAAGTCTGCCATTTTAGGTCTGGAGTAAAAGTCGTTCCTAGAAGCTTATATTGTGAAAATCGAATTGCGTCAGTCTAGAAGGATTTCTGGGTAAATTTTTACTATCCATTCCCAGCGCAGTTTACCCCTTAAAAAAGTTCAAATTCTACTTTTTTGTGCAAATACATTTAAACAGCCTAAAAAAATATCCGCAAAGAAGGAATTTAAAAAAAAAATTAAATATTTAACATTTTAGAGTGGGGGTTCACTTTCCTTTATAAATTTAACGTAAAATGAGCACCCATTTCCTGGCCAGTTAGCGTAAAACGAGACATGTAACCGATTTGAGTTTTTAATGAAAACACCTCAAAATTTAGCGATTTTCGTGTTTTTTTTTGGGGGGGGGTAACCAACTTGACTTTTCAATTATTATTAAATAAAAACACCTAGAAATTTAGCCAAATCAGTATGGGGGGGGGGGAATCTGAAGTTAACGAATTATAGTAAAATAAACAAAACAAATAAACCACAATGGAAAATACTTAACACATTTGGTACTTCTGAAGTTTACGGACCGTGCTGAAATCCTATTTTTTTTTTAATTCCTTCTTTGCGGATATTTTTTTAGGCTGTTTAAATGTATTTGCACAAAAAAAGTAGAATTTGAACATTTTTAAGGGGTAAACTGCGCTGGGAATGGATAGTAAAAAAATACCGATTTCTGGGTATCTTTAAGAATGATCAGTACAGTCGCGGACGGGGTCCAAAAAACTAACGAGAACGGGGTTATAAAAATAAATATGCAACAAGTGAGTTTAACCTACGTCGAGAAGAGATATTTGTCTACTTACCTATGATATTTGTTTGTATTTTTACGTACTATAAATGGGTCTTTATTAGATGTAAAAAAAATTTCTTGTTCATTTTTTACTCGTTTTTTTTTTTAGACAAAATGGCGTCTTGTGCTCACTTCCTTACGAGCAAGCGCCATTTTTTTTTTGCAAGTTCGTGTGACAAAACTATTGATTTCTAATAAATAGCAGTTGGAACGGTTTAAAAATACAAACAAATATCACAGGTCAGTTTTAAATTAACTTTTATCGACGACAGTTACTTTTATTTGTTGTATATTTGTTTTTTTGAGCGTACTGATCATTCTTAAAGATACCCGGATTTCTCCTTCACTCACCTAGGACAGATAAGATAAAGTAGTCAGAAAAGATAACGTTAATTCCGTTTTATTTTTGATTGTTTGAAAATACTTTTTTAAATAGTTTATTTTAAAAATATTTTTTAAGACTTTATTTTTTAAATAGTCTGATATTTTTTTCTAAATAGAAATGTAACAACATTAAAATATATTAAACATCTTAGTAATAAATCTAGTTTTTAGGGCAGTTAACCAAATGTTTTTCGCTCTGCGTTTTGCTTATATTAGAGAGAGATAGGGAGGGAGATATATGAGCACGCACACATATCAGCTTACAGAGAGATCACCACGCGCACACACACACACACATATCAGCACGCATACACATATTTCCCCCTCTCTCTCTCCCCCCTCTCTCTCTCTCCCACTCGCTCTCCTCCTCCTCTCTCTCTCTACATGAGGAGAAATGAAAGAGAGAGAAACCACTTACATTAGAGAGACATAGGGAGGGAGATATATCAGCACGCACGCATATCAGCTTTGAGAGAGATCAGCGCACGCACACACACACATATCAGCACGCATACACATATTTCCTCGCGCTCTCTTTCTCTTCCTCCCACTCGCCCTCCTCCTTCTCTCTCTACATGAGAAGAGATAAAAATAGAAGTTACGTAACACGAGCGAGAAACATCCAATCAAATTGCTTGAAATGATCACGTGTGTCTTTGCCAATGCCACGCCCACCATCGCTGCGCCCACTCACCTCGCCATAACAATCGAGTCAACAGTGAATCTCGTCCTTCTTGAATCTTCTCCAAAAATCGACGAAAATCTTAACCTGTAAGTAATGTGATTTCAAAATATTATATTATATATAAAGAAAACAAAATATACTTTAATAGAATGGTGCTGGTGTATTTGAGCGGTACCAACTTTCGTTAGACAAAAAAATAGATTGAAACTTTTAGATAGACGACCACGCCCTATTTTTTTTGTCTCATTTTAATGAATTCCTTTTTTTTTTTACTTCTACAATTTGTTTTCACATAAAAAATCAGACATAACCCCCCCCCCCCCCTTTTTGCCTCTTCTGATATTATTGTAGAATAAAACCACTGATATAAAAAAAGATTCTACTTTTATAAGGCGATTACGTGTCAGAACCCTGAAAAAAAAAACAACTCTTAATTTCAAGTCGGGGATCAGTTTCTTACATAAATTAAACGTAAAATAATCCTCCATTTCCTGGCCATTCTACGATTTTAGGGCAGTTAAATTTATATAAAAAATAATCCCCCACTCTAAATTCTAAAATAAGTTTTTCGATTTTTCTTTTTAACCAATTTTGTTCATTTTAAGGGGGGCTACGTTTTTTAGCGATTACGTGTGATTTTACGATATTGCCACTCGGACTTAGGGCGATTGTGTAGAATTTTCAACAAGGAAAAAAGTAGTCAACAAATAAATGTTACCAAAGGCAAGAAAAATAACTTTTCTAATTATCTTTTTTAAATCGATGGCTTTGCAGCCTTGTAAAGCCGTATTCAAGATGGCGCCATATTTTACTCGATGTGAAACCTCGATGTTTTACATTTAACAACATAAAATACACTTGTCACCGATCAAGAGGGGGGGCTTATATCGACACACACACATACATACACACATACATTAGAGATAAGCGCACACACACACACATCCTCTCTCTCGCCCCCCCTCTCTATTTTCGGCTAGGATCAAAGTGTAGTATCGGTTTCTGATACTCTTCATCTTTTCTGTCCTCAATTAGGGTATAAGAAATCCTTCTAGACTAAGGCAATTTTATTTTGTCCACTTTAAAGACCTATTTGTGTCTAACTCTGCCCTCGTGGGGAGGCAAGTAAACAGGAACTAAAAAATGGTGCACAGATTTACAGTCAGAAAAGTCAATAGTTTATATATATATATATATATATATATATATATATATATATACTTATACTAACTGTGAGTTAATTAACGTTGTTTTCTCTAAGGCTTTCTTATTCCTATGCTAAAATGTAACTTAGTTATGGGATTGAGTTATGTTTGAAAAAATTGCTTTATTATTCTAATTCTGTTTTAATCTGTATATTTAGGTACGTGCAAAATCCATGGCCGATTCCCAAAATGAAATTTTTTTTTGACCCCCCCTTTACTTAAAAATACACTAAAAATCAGGAAATCAACCAATTTTACTGAAATTTTCAATATTTATTAATCAACAATCACGGAATATAATGAAACCATTATTTTTTTTAAATCTTAGTGAAAATGTATTATTTTTTAAAAAGAAAATACACCTTTACTAAAGTTATATTTTTATATATTAATAAAAAAAAATGCATGATTTTTTAACTGTTACTTATGTAAATAAAGGATCGTAGATGTTAACAATTAAATTTTTTTTTTCAAAATATTTCGTATATATTACGAAAAAGGCCAGTAAATACCGTGGTTATAAAATCACTATAACTCGAAGAAAAATTAATTTTTTGAATTAGCGATATTATTATTGAATAAAGCATTGTTTAATCAATATTTTCACCCAAAAAATAATATAATTGCAAAAAATATTTCATGTGATTTTAATGATTAGAGTTTTTGGAAAAATAAAAAATGCGACATAATTATATTTCTCTTTCATAGAGGAACGTGACATCATCAGCGCAAGAAATTTTTTTTATAATCTTAAAAATAAACCAAACATTGACAAATTTGAGATCCAGGAACCTTACGAAAAAAAGAATTTAAAAAATTGAATAATTTCTACTAACGATGAACTTTCATTAGTATGGTAGGCCCGTTCTGTAATAATCAGGTGGGATTAGCAATCACTCACTTTTACAGCGCAATTTTTTTTTTTTTTTTAGAGATTCAACAATTTCGTTCATTTCACAATTTATCGTCAATTATTTGGAAAGATTTGTATTTGTTTTGTCTTTTTTTTCATTAATAAATATTTCAGTTAAAAACAATTATTTATTAATAAATAAAGAGAATTCAAACATGACATTTTCTTTTAAAATTGAATTCTGTTTATCAATAAATAACTGTTTTAACTTTTTTTCAATGAATAAATTGTCAGTGTAGTCATTGACTTTAATTTACTTTTTCACACTTAAAATAAAAAATAAAAACCACTTTATTTTTAAAAGAATCAATGTAATTTATCGTTACGACACGTTAAGAATAAATCGAGTAACTAAAGTTTTAAATCATGTAAAAAAAATGATAAAATTGACGCAGTTCGTAACGTAAATAAATTTTTTAACATTAAGAAATAGTTTTATTTCAAATTCTAAGGAAAAACATTGGTAAACAGACTTCATCAATAATAATTTCAGAGTATTACGAAATTAAAAACTGAACCTTTTCAGTTAAAAATAATTGCGTACACTCACAAATAATTAAATAAGCATTTCCTTGTTTATTATAACAAAATAAGGGTACTTAAATTTGTTTATAACCTTAAAAAGAATAAAGAAATTAATGGATAATAATTTTTCAACTTCTATAAACTATTATTACATTTTTATATATAAAGTTAAAATTGATAAATTATGACATTTTTTGTCTTCCATATATTTTGCTTGACAATGTCATTTTGTAAACAACGTCCTTTTCCGATGAACTTATGGTGGATTTTACTCATTTATCACATTTGAAGGGCTAATTTTGCTAATTTTTAGTCAAACGTGGGATTTTTTTTTTTTTAATTCAGTGTCTTATGACTTTAATTTAATAATTATCTTTGAAATAGTTCCCAAAAACTTATATTTATCTTTTAAGGGATTTTTACAATTAATTTTTTCAAAGTTCAAAATTCATTGAATTTTTGGGGTTTTTGACCGTCGTAATTACATATTTCATTATAGTTTATTTTTCACACGTAAATATGCAGTTTTTTTCGTTTAGAGATTAAGTTTAGGCTTTTATCTTTCAAACACAATCAAAGTTTACACGGAAACTAATTAAATAATTAATGATAAGCGCTTTTTAATAAGCATAGTCCGTACAAGAAGCCGCCATGTTTGCACGTACCTAGTATATATATATATATATATATATATATATATAAAATCAACTATTCCGAAATCTAATGCCTTCCATATTTTGTTGTTTTTTCAGTGTTTTCATCATTTCAATAATGGCTTCTTCGAATCAACAGGAATCCCTCTACGAATGTGTGGGCTGCGACTGCCAACTAAGCAGACTTTCCAAATCGCTTCCATGTTTCCATGGCGTCTGTGAATCGTGTTTCGTCAATACTTTAGACGAAACGAAGACAATTTGCAAGTGTCCGAAATGTGAAGAAGAATTCGCGAATTGGGAAGAATTTGTCATCTCCCCGATTTTGCGGAAGGAAATCTTGCGGAAAGAATTGTCTTCGTCGGAATGGTCCTGTGATTTGTGTTCGGAGGATGGCGAATCATCCCCGGCGAAGTATTGGTGCGCGGAATGCGAGAAGTTGTTTTGCAACACTTGCATCCGATCCCACAAAAAATTGCTAAAGATGCACATTTGCGAAGATTTGGACGCAATGGAGAAGTCGGATGCGATCGCGATGATGATGGATCGGAATAATAATTGCGCTTTTCATGGGGAAAAGTTTGAATTGTTCTGTGAAGGATGCGGCAATTGTTATTGCGCGAAATGTTACGCTGCTCATCCGAGTGAGTCGTTGATCCCCGACAAGTGCGCGAATGTGGCTCCCTTGAAGGTGAGGGAGGCAGCTTTGAAACGAGAGGAGCAACTCCCCACGGTGGAGAGAGAAATGTCCGAATTTGAGGCACGTGTGAAGATGTCGAGTGAAAGTGTTAGTGGATTTTTGTCGGACTTAACATCGAAATGCGATCGGAAAGTTTCGGAAATCTGGTCGGATTACGAAACGATTGTGGAAAAGGCGAAAGAAGACGCTTTCAATCTGTGCGAGCGAATCGAACGCGAAAGCGAAGAAGAGATGCAAAGATGGCGAAGAATCTTGCAGGAAAATCAACAAATTCTGCGAGAAATCCAAACATGGCGGATGAATTTCCAACATTTCTTCTCGTCTTCGTCTTCTTCTTCTCGTGAAGATCGGAAAGATGTCGACATTCTTGACGGAATGAAATTCTTGGTCGACTCGCCGCGATTTCCATTATTCCGACATTCGTTGCGACGACCGAAGACGGAGACGAAGTGGGAATTGTCCGTCACATTTCCGGATTATTGGCGGAAATCGTTGGAAAGTCGAGACATCGGATCCGTCTCGTTCGTCCGCGGAAAAGCTGAGAAATTAATCCAAGAAAATCGATTCGATTTGCCAAAATCAATAAATAATCAATCAATAAATGATCGAAATATAAGTTCGATTAACGTAAATAAAAATGACGAACACATTTTTATTTGCGATAAAAACAATCAATCGTTGATTGAAATGAATGAAAATGGGAAAATTCTGATTGAATTTGAATTTTCTAAATCAACAAATGGAAATTTCTTTCCCAATGAAATGTGTTTCATTTCATCATCAAACATTTTTGTCGTTTGTGGTGAAAATTGTTTTGGGGACAAAAAAAATCTGTTGTTTTTTGAACGACAAAAAAATTTTCCTTTTTTTCATTTAAAAAATTCTTTAAAAACACAAAATTATTTAATTTCTTTGTGTGAAAAAAATGGAACAATTTTTGTTATTGATTTTAATTTAAAAATTCATTCGTTTTCGAAAAAAGGTGAAAAACTGGAAACTTTTGAAATTGAATGGGGATTTGACAAAAGGGGATTACATGGCTTTTACTCCCGGATTCGTGTTGATCCCTCAAGTGGGGATTTTTGGTGGTCAAATTTTGATCATCGTGAATTGATTTGTTTTGATTCCAAATGGAACAAAATTTGTTCGATGGAAAAAAAAGAAAAAATTTGGGATTTTTGTTTCAACGAATTTGGACAAATTTTTTTTTGTGATTTTAATGCAATTTTTTCTTTTCCGAACAAAAAATTGTTTGAATTTCAAGAAAAACAAAAAAAATTAAATTCAATTTTTTTGTTTGATAATAAAATTTTTGTTTGTGTTGAAAAAAATCAAAAATTTGAAATTGAAATTTTAAAAATTCTTTATTAAAAAAATAAAAAAATTGAAATTTTTAAATTCGTTTTTTTTTAATTTTATTTATTTTTATTTGTTTATTTATTTGTGTGTGTAACACATTGTTTAGTGTGTGTGTAACACATTGTTTAGTGTGTGTGTAACACATTGTTTAGTGTGTGTGTAACACATTGTTTAGTGTGTGTGTGTAACACATTGTTTAGTGTGTGTGTGTAACATACACACATGTTTATTTGTTTGTAACGAATGTGCGTGTTTATATCTCTTTTGTTTATTCTGTATATGTGTGTGTATATATTGTTTATTATGTATATGTGTGTGTATATATTGTTCATTATGTATATGTGTGTGTATATATTGTTCATTATGTATGTGTGTGTGTATATATTGTTCATTATGTATGTGTTTGTATATATTGTTCATTATGTATATGTGTGTGTATATATTGTTTATTATGTATATGTGTGTGTATATATTGTTTATTATGTATATGTGTTTGTATATATTGTTCATTATGTATATGTGTGTGTATATATTGTTTATTATGTATGTGTGTGTGTATATATTGTTTATTATGTATATGTGTGTGTATATATTGTTCATTATGTATATGTGTGTGTATATATTGTTCATTATGTATATGTGTGTGTATATATTGTTCATTATGTATATGTGTGTGTATATATTGTTTATTATGTATATGTGTGTGTGTATATATTGTTCATTATGTATATGTGTGTGTATATATTGTTCATTATGTATATGTGTGTGTGTATATTGTTTATTATGTATATGTGTGTGTATATATTGTTCATTATGTATATGTGTGTGTATATATTGTTTATTATGTATATGTGTGTGTATATATTGTTCATTATGTATATGTGTGTGTATATATTGTTCATTATGTATATGTGTGTGTGTATATATTGTTCATTATGTATATGTGTGTGTATATATTGTTCATTATGTATATGTGTGTGTATATATTGTTTATTATGTATATGTGTGTGTATATATTGTTCATTATGTATATGTGTGTGTATATATTGTTCATTATGTATATGTGTGTGTATATATTGTTTATTATGTATATGTGTGTGTATATATTGTTCATTATGTATATGTGTGTGTGTATATATTGTTCATTATGTATATGTGTGTGTATATATTGTTCATTATGTATATGTGTGTGTATATATTGTTCATTATGTATATGTGTGTGTATATATTGTTTATTATGTATGTGTGTGTGTATATATTGTTTATTATGTATATGTGTGTGTATATATTGTTCATTATGTATATGTGTGTGTATATATTGTTTATTATGTATATGTGTGTGTATATATTGTTCATTATGTATATGTGTGTGTATATATTGTTCATTATGTATATGTGTGTGTATATATTGTTCATTATGTATATGTGTGTGTATATATTGTTTATTATGTATATGTGTGTGTGTATATATTGTTTATTATGTATATGTGTGTGTATATATTGTTCATTATGTATATGTGTGTGTATATATTGTTTATTATGTATGTGTGTGTGTATATATTGTTTATTATGTATATGTGTGTGTATATATTGTTCATTATGTATATGTGTGTGTATATATTGTTCATTATGTATATGTGTGTGTATATATTGTTTATTATGTATGTGTGTGTGTATATATTGTTTATTATGTATATGTGTGTGTATATATTGTTCATTATGTATATGTGTGTGTATATATTGTTTATTATGTATATGTGTGTGTATATATTGTTCATTATGTATATGTGTGTGTATATATTGTTCATTATGTATATGTGTGTGTATATATTGTTCATTATGTATATGTGTGTGTATATATTGTTTATTATGTATATGTGTGTGTGTATATATTGTTTATTATGTATATGTGTGTGTATATATTGTTCATTATGTATATGTGTGTGTGTATATATTGTTCATTATGTATATGTGTGTGTGTATATATTGTTTATTATGTATATGTGTGTGTATATATTGTTTATTATGTATATGTGTGTGTATATATTGTTTATTATGTATATGTGTGTGTATATATTGTTTATTATGTATATGTGTGTGTATATATTGTTTATTATGTATATGTGTGTGTATATATTGTTCATTATGTATATGTGTGTGTATATATTGTTTATTATGTATATGTGTGTGTATATATTGTTCATTATGTATATGTGTGTGTGTATATATTGTTCATTATGTATATGTGTGTGTGTATATATTGTTCATTATGTATATGTGTGTGTATATATTGTTTATTATGTATATGTGTGTGTATATATTGTTCATTATGTATATGTGTGTGTATATATTGTTCATTATGTATATGTGTGTGTATATATTGTTCATTATGTATATGTGTGTGTATATATTGTTTATTATGTATATGTGTGTGTATATTGTTCATTATGTATATGTGTGTATATATTGTTCATTATGTATATGTGTGTGTATATATTGTTCATTATGTATATGTGTGTGTGTATATATTGTTCATTATGTATATGTGTGTGTATATATTGTTTATTATGTATATGTGTGTGTATATATTGTTCATTATGTATATGTGTGTGTGTATATATTGTTCATTATGTATATGTGTGTGTGTATATATTGTTCATTATGTATATGTGTGTGTATATATTGTTCATTATGTATATGTGTGTGTATATATTGTTTATTATGTATGTGTGTGTGTATATATTGTTTATTATGTATATGTGTGTGTATATATTGTTCATTATGTATATGTGTGTGTATATATTGTTCATTATGTATATGTGTGTGTATATATTGTTCATTATGTATATGTGTGTGTATATATTGTTCATTATGTATATGTGTGTGTATATATTGTTTATTATGTATATGTGTGTGTGTATATATTGTTTATTATGTATATGTGTGTGTATAAATTGTTCATTATGTATATGTGTGTGTATATATTGTTAATTATGTATATGTGTGTGTATATATTGTTAATTATGTATATGTGTGTGTATATATTGTTTATTCTGTATATGTGTGTGTATATATTGTTTATTATGTATATGTGTGTGTGTATATATTGTTTATTATGTATATGTGTGTGTATATATTGTTCATTATGTATATGTGTGTGTATATATTGTTAATTATGTATATGTGTGTGTATATATTGTTAATTATGTATATGTGTGTGTATATATTGTTCATAATGTATATGTGTGTGTATAGTTTATTCTGTATATGTGTGTGTATATATTGTTTATTATGTATATGTGTGTGTGTGTATATTGTTCATTATGTATATGTGTGTGTGTATATTGTTCATTATGTATATGTGTGTGTATATATTGTTCATTATGTATATGTGTGTGTATAGTTTATTCTGTATATGTGTGTGTATATTGTTTATTATGTATATGTGTGTGTATATTGTTTATTGTGTATATGTGTGTGTATATATTGTTCATTATGTATATGTGTGTGTATATATTGTTTATTATGTATATGTGTGTGTATAGTTTATTCTGTATATGTGTGTGTATATATTGTTCATTATGTATATGTGTGTGTGTATATATTGTTCATTATGTATATGTGTGTGTATATATTGTTCATTATGTATATGTGTGTGTATATATTGTTCATTATGTATATGTGTGTGTATATATTGTTTATTATGTATGTGTGTGTGTATATATTGTTTATTATGTATATGTGTGTGTATATATTGTTTATTATGTATGTGTGTGTGTATATATTGTTCATTATGTATATGTGTGTGTATATATTGTTCATAATGTATATGTGTGTGTATAGTTTATTATGTATATGTGTGTGTATATATTGTTTATTATGTATGTGTGTGTGTATATATTGTTCATTATGTATATGTGTGTGTATATATTGTTCATTATGTATATGTGTGTGTATATATTGTTCATTATGTATATGTGTGTGTATATATTGTTTATTATGTATGTGTGTGTGTATATATTGTTTATTATGTATATGTGTGTGTATATATTGTTCATTATGTATATGTGTGTGTATATATTGTTCATTATGTATATGTGTGTGTATATATTGTTCATTATGTATATGTGTGTGTATATATTGTTTATTATGTATGTGTGTGTGTATAGTTTATTCTGTATATGTGTGTGTATATTGTTTATTATGTATATGTGTGTGTATATTGTTTATTGTGTATATGTGTGTGTATATATTGTTCATTATGTATATGTGTGTGTATATATTGTTCATTATGTATATGTGTGTGTATATATTGTTCATTATGTATATGTGTGTGTATATATTGTTTATTATGTATATGTGTGTGTATAGTTTATTCTGTATATGTGTGTGTATATATTGTTCATTATGTATATGTGTGTGTGTATATATTGTTCATTATGTATATGTGTGTGTATATATTGTTCATTATGTATATGTGTGTGTATATATTGTTCATTATGTATATGTGTGTGTATATATTGTTTATTATGTATGTGTGTGTGTATATATTGTTTATTATGTATATGTGTGTGTATATATTGTTCATTATGTATATGTGTGTGTATATATTGTTCATTATGTATATGTGTGTGTATATATTGTTCATTATGTATATGTGTGTGTATATATTGTTTATTATGTATGTGTGTGTGTATATATTGTTTATTATGTATATGTGTGTGTATATATTGTTCATTATGTATATGTGTGTGTATATATTGTTCATTATGTATATGTGTGTGTATATATTGTTAATTATGTATATGTGTGTGTATATATTGTTTATTCTGTATATGTGTGTGTATATATTGTTTATTATGTATATGTGTGTGTGTATATATTGTTTATTATGTATATGTGTGTGTATATATTGTTCATTATGTATATGTGTGTGTATATATTGTTAATTATGTATATGTGTGTGTATATATTGTTAATTATGTATATGTGTGTGTATATATTGTTCATAATGTATATGTGTGTGTATAGTTTATTCTGTATATGTGTGTGTATATATTGTTTATTATGTATATGTGTGTGTGTGTATATTGTTTATTGTGTATATGTGTGTGTATATATTGTTCATTATGTATATGTGTGTGTATAGTTTATTCTGTATATGTGTGTGTATATATTGTTTATTATGTATATGTGTGTGTGTGTATATTGTTCATTATGTATATGTGTGTGTGTATATTGTTCATTATGTATATGTGTGTGTATATATTGTTCATTATGTATATGTGTGTGTATAGTTTATTCTGTATATGTGTGTATATATTGTTTATTATGTATATGTGTGTGTATATTGTTTATTGTGTATATGTGTGTGTATATATTGTTCATTATGTATATGTGTGTGTATATATTGTTTATTATGTATATGTGTGTGTATAGTTTATTCTG
Organism: Sepiola atlantica; assembly: GCA_963556195.1. Taxonomy (NCBI): domain Eukaryota; kingdom Metazoa; phylum Mollusca; class Cephalopoda; order Sepiida; family Sepiolidae; genus Sepiola; species Sepiola atlantica. The sequence goes on from OY744536.1 coordinate 432,861, forward strand.
TATATGTGTGTGTATATATTGTTTATTATGTATATGTGTGTGTGTATATTGTTTATTGTGTATATGTGTGTGTATATATTGTTCATTATGTATATGTGTGTGTATATATTGTTCATTATGTATATGTGTGTGTATATATTGTTTATTATGTATATGTGTGTGTGTATATTGTTTGTTATGTGTGTGTGTGTGTATATATTGTTTATTATGTCTATGTGTGTGTATATATTGTTTTTTATGTATGTGTGTGTATATATTGTTTATTATGTCTATGTGTGTATATATTGTTTATTATGTATATGTGTGTGTATATATTGTTTAGTGTGTATGTGTGTGTATATATTGTTTATTATGTATGTGTGTGTGTATATATTGTTTATTATGTATGTGTGTGTGTATATATTGTTTAGTGTGTGTATATATTGTTCATTGTGTGTGTGTTTATATCTCTTTTGTTCATTATGTATATGTGTGTGTATATATAGGTTTTACGTGTGTGTTTTACGTTTGCTTACTCATGTGTGTGTAATGTGTATATATACTTTGTGTGTATATAGTTTGGTTGTTTATGCGTGTGTGTATTGTTCATTATGTTTGTGTGTGTATATATAGTTCATTATGTATGCGTGTGTGTTACATATATTGTTCATTATTTATGTGTGTGTATTTGGTTGTTAATGCGTGTGTGTATATTGTACGTGTGTTTACTATTCATTATGTGTGTGTGTGTTACGAGTGTATATTTGGATGTATGAGTGTTTGTGTTTAATGTTGTTTAAACGTGTGTATGTGTTTATTTATGTGTGTGTGTGTGTATGTGTTTATTTATGTGTGTGTGTGTGTGTGTATAACACTTGCTGTTCGTGATAAATTTGACACTTTTTTGAAATGAAACCACAAAAACTATTCATCAAATTTACGCCGAAAACCTTATAAACACGAAACACAATTTATTATTGTGTGTTTATTATGTGTGTGTGTATATGTTAGTTGAGTTGTGTATATGTGCGTGTGTGATAATGTGTATGCGTGAAGCACATTAGTTTATTATATGTATGTGTTTATGTGATCTTTTTTATGTGTAATTATTTGATGTTTTCTCGCCGAAGAAATAACTCAAATAATTTGGGTGACTCAAATAGGATTTAATCAATAATTAAATGATTTTTGATAAAAAAAAATGGAGGGCAAATTTTGATTAATGATTTATTTAAAATTTCCAACGCAAAAAAATGTGAATTTCTTTAATTTTCTGTCATTTTTTGAACGGAAAAATAAACTGGATTTTTTAAACGAATTAAAAATGGAGGATTTTTTTTTCAAACGAAAAATTGTACAAATTTGAGAAACAATAAAAAATAATTTATCCTCAATTTTTTTTTTTTTTTTTAAAAGATGTAAATTTAGAATGAAAATTAAAATGTTTTCGAATAAATAAATAATTATGAAAAGTTTGAATAAAAAAATAAATTTTCGAATCAAAACTCATTTCACTTTAAATAATTTGGGTGACTGAAATAGGATTTAAACAATATTTAATTTTTGATAATAAAAATGAAGGGAAATATTGATTAATGATTTATTGAAAAGTTAAACTATTTGATATCAGTACTTGTGCAGTTTACCGACCGTGCTGAAATAATACCGTTATTATTTAGAAAGCCATTCTTAACATGGGGAGGGGGGCTTTGTTAACTATTCTGTACTTTCAACTAACAATTTAATAAACAAAATATACCGTAAAAAATGAATTTAATTTGAAAATATTATCTTTAAAAATAGTACGGTCTGTAAACTACACAAGTACCGAGATGGAAAAATTAAAAAAATCTAATTTTTTAACCAAATTTATTTTTGTTTTACGTGTGTTTATTTATTTTTGTGAATGTGTATAACATATATGTACACATATTGTTTATTATTGTGTGTGTATGTGTTACGTGTGTACATTTTCTTGTTTATGTATGTATATATACGTGTGTGTTACGTGTATGTATGTATATATATATATATATATATATATATATATATATATATATAGTTTACTATTTTTTATGTGTTATGTGTGTATATTTGTATGCTTTTTGTGTTTATTGATGTTTAAACGTGTGTGTGTATACGCCCATTTATTTCTATATGTGTGTGTGTGTGTATGACACAGGCTGTTCGGGATAAATTTGACACTTGTCTGTGTTTCTAGCCTATACGTAACTTTGGTAATATTTTGTATTTTACTAAAACATGATTTAATTTTTTTTTAAATAAGTTGTTTGCGAAAAATGCCGAAACTGAATAATTTTCGGATTTAATCAAAATTTAATTGATTTTTAATTACAAAAAAATGAAGGGCAAAAATTGAAAACTTCCAACGCAAAAAAATGTGAATTTCTTTAATTTTCCCTCATTTTTGTGGTGAATGAAAAAATAAACTTAATTATTGTTTAAAAATGGTGGATTTTTTTTATTTTCAAACGAAAATTTGTACAAATGTGAGAAACAATAAAAATAAATTTAGGTAAATTTATAGAAGTGTCTCGTATTTCGATCCCTAAAAGTAGAAACTTTTATTTTTTAGGGGTCGAAATACGAGAAGTTAGATTCGGTGGACAAGAAATGCGTGCTCACTTTACGTATAACTTATATAGGAAAGTGATCCCCCACTTCTAACATCTAAAATAATAACAAATTTTCATAATTTTTTTTAATAGCGGATATTTGTTGAGGCTGTTTACATGTAATTTGCCCCAAAAAGTAGAAACTTTTATTTTTTAGGGGTCGAAATACGAGCTTTTGGCTAAGATCAAAGTGTAGTATCTGTTCCGATGGATACTGCACCCCATAGACTGGTATTTTCTTGGCCTTCGGGACTTGATTTACGCCGGTCTATGGGATTGTCCTGTGCAGTTCTAGGAGGTCCACCCTCCCAGGCTTCACCTCTCCTCTTTGGGGAGGAGTAAGTTTATTGCTTAATGCCGACGGGGCTGCCCAGGCAATTTTTAATGGTCAGAGTGCTCACCTCTCGGGCGCTGGCTTTTCAATCCCCACTTTCCGACCCGACCTTGGGTCACCTCTTACTTGTGGGAGTAGGATAAAACTGGCCTTGTGCCTAACTCCTGGAGAGGAGTAAATAATACGAGAGGTGCACTTCTATAAATTTACCTCAAGTGGGGATGTTTGGTGGTCAAATCGGTTTTATGCGAAACTATTGAACTGATCATTAGGAATAATGGAATCTGCATTCTAGGCTACACAATCTGTAAAGTGAGCAGATTTGTTCAAACTCTACCATTTTGAGGCATCCAAAAACGTAGCCGAACTTTCCCGAAAGAATAGAAAAACAGTCAAATGTCAAACGAAACGACGTCGTACGTCAAAGGTGAAATAATATTAAACTATAATTGAATATTATTAAATCGAATATTATTGGAAGCCTCTTTAAGTAAAATTCAAATAAGAGCACTGTTGGAGAGTTAAAAATAGCCATTCACCTGAAGCTCCAGAGCAAGACTCCGACTCTGTCGTTTAGTCTTATCGAATGCCTTTCAAATAATAGGTTAATATTTAGAAAGCCATTCTTAACATGGGGAGGGGAGCTTTGTTAACTATTCTGTACTTTCAACTAACAATTTAATAAACAAAAGATACCGTAAAAATTGAATTTAATTTGAAAATCTTATTTTTTAAAATAATACGGTCTGTAAACTACACAAGTACCAAGATGGAACAATTTGAATTTGAAAAATAAAAAATCTAACATGATTTAAATTTTTAAAAAATAAATTGTTTGCGTAAAATACCGAAACTCTAAATAATTTTGGTGACTGAAATAGGATTTAATCAATATTTAATTAATGTTTAAAAAAAATGGATTATCATTGGGCATCTTTTACGAGACTCAGCAGAGTAAAAACGCTAAAAAAAACAAATTTACAACAAATAAAAGTAACTGTAAGCTGTAAAAGTTAGTTTAATACTTGCATGTGCTATTTGTTTGTATTTTAAACCCGTTTGAAGTGCTATTTATTATTTGCGAAGAATTCAAAATGGCCGCTCTACGTAATAATATCGAGTGACCGGCCGCCATTTATCTTTGAGAAAGTAGATGTTTTTAAAAAAAGGAAATTTTTTTTTAACATCTAATAAAAATACAAACAAATTACATAGGTAAGTAGAAAAATGTCTATTGTAGACATAAGTCAACTTTACTTGTTGCAAATTTATGTTTTTAAACTCTTTCTCGTTCTTTTTTTGGACCCCGTTCGCGCCTCTTCTGAGCGTCGTAACATATACCCGTTATCATTTATTGAAAACTTTCAACGCAAAGAAATGGGAATTTCTTTAATTTTCTCTCATTTTTGTGGAAAAGGGAAAAATAAACTGCATTTTTTGAACGAATTAAAAATGGAGGAATTAATTTATCCTCGAATTTTTGTTTCTGTTAAAAAAAGATTGAAAAACTAGGATGAAAATTTAAAAATAAGTTTGAGAATAATATTATGTGTGTGGGTGTGTGTAACGTGCGTATATTTGTGTGTATGTGATGTTTGTGTTTAGTGACGTTTAAATGTGTGTGTGTGTGTGTGTATACTGCCATTTATTTATGTGTGTGTGGAAAGATGGAAAACTGGAATTAAATTTGAAAAATATTTTATTGAAAATAAAAAATGAAATTTTTGAATTACGTCTTTTTTTTCGTTTTTAATAAAATAGCGATTTTTTTTGTTAATTTTTACTTTTTTTGTTTAAGTGTTTAAGTGCGTATATTTGTTTATTTACACGCGTCTGTGTGTAATATATATACGCACATTTATGTGTGTGTCTGTGTGTGTAATTATTATAAGTTAAACTATTTGATTTTATGGCGTGGCTTTGAGTTTCTCGCCTATCCGTAACTTTGATAAGGTTTGTTTTACTAAAACATGATTTAGATATTTAACTTATTGAAAAGTTAAACTATTGAATATTGTCGTGTTTGGAACAATACAAACACACATTTCACTCCAGGGCCGGCGGGACAGTTATAAAAGTGGGGGGGGCGGTTAAACACCTTCGTATATAACTTAATTATTGGTGACCGTAAAGTGGGGGGGGGGGGCGCAAGTAAAAAAGGTGAGGGGGCTTGAGCCCCCCACCCGGTGCCGATGCCCATGCTCCTAACACGTCATATTGCCAGTACTGGCAACTGTAATTTAGGAAAACCTGGGTAGGGAGTTGGGTAGCAAGATGTTTGTTCATCTTCCAATTACTTTTCTGAATGTTGGTAGAGTCGGGGAAAACAGTGAGCAGGAAGGGAATTCCAATGTCAATTTCCGAAGAAAGAAGCTATTGAAGTAGAAATCTTCTGACATCTCGGGATCTCTGCAGTGAAGGGGTGGGATTTTGCAGGTAGTCGGGTGGGTCGAGAGTATGTTCGTTGGGGAAGTACAAATGCAGTAAGTTGATCGGAACATGTTTCGTGGAAGTACTCGATGCAACAGGAACTGAAGGATGACAGACAGTACGGGACCTATTAGATTAGAAATCGCTTTTCTTTTTTGCATCCTGTCCAAGAGGAAGATACCAGTGGTTGGTGCACCAGCCCAAATGTGGCAACAATTCTCCATGTTGGGTGAATGATGGCTTTGTAAAGATCTTGGATACTGGCAGCTGTTAGAAGTTTTCCAGCCTGGTAGAGGGAGCCTACCTCTGCAACAGTGACCATCCATTTTTTGCTCCATTCCTTTACAAACTTGAGGTCATTTTCTTAGGATTCACCTATATACCCTCTATGTGTGGGCATGCGCTTTGCTTTCATGCCGGGAAAAGAGCGCCATGTCATCAGCAAATACACCCATCTCAGATGCAATTGCATCAGGTAGGTGATTTATGAAGATCCGGAATAATAGTGATCCAAGTATCAATCACTGGTGCACACGCGCGTTGATGTGATGTTTAGATATACGGCCATCAAGAACAAACTGAATCTTTCTTTTAGCAAAGAAAAACCTGAGTATATTTAATATTCGTGCAGTAATAGCGTACGAGCTGATTTTCCTGAGAAGAACTTCATGCCAGACGTTGTCAAAAGCTTTGGAGATATCAAGCTGCACCTGATTCATATTTTGCTTAATTTTTGATTTTTGAGCGATTATCGAAACAATATGTCTGTTCATGAGCCCAGCACGTGGGCCCTTGATAATCGCTGAAAAATAGAAAGAACCAAAAACACAAAATAGTGAAATGAAATTTTTGAATTACGTCTTTTTTTTCGTTTTTAATAAAAAAGTGATTTTTTTTGTTAATTTACTTTTTTTGTTTAAGTGTGTATATTTGTTTACTACATGCGTGTGTGTGTCATATATATATACGCACATTTATGTGTGTGTCGGTGTGTGTAATTATTATAAGTTAAACTATTTGATGTTATGGCGTGGCTTTGAGTTTCTCGCCTATCCGTAACTTTGATAAGGTTTGTTTTTACTAAAACATGATTTAGATATTTAACTTATTGAAAAGTTAAACTATTGAATATTGTCGTGTTTGGAACAATACAAACACACATTTCACTCCAGGGCCGGCGGGACAGTTATAAAAGTGGGGGGGGCGGTTAAACACATTCGTATATAACTTAATTATTGATGACCGTAAAGTGTGGGGGGGCAAGTCAAAAAGTGAGGGGCTTGAGCCCCTCACCCCCCACCCGGTGTCGCCGTCCATGCTCCTAACACGTCATATTGCCAGTACTGGCAACTGTAATATAGGACAACCTGGGTGGGGAGTTGGGTAGCAAGATGTTTGTTCACCTTCCAATTACTTTTCTGAATGTTGGTAGAGTCGGGTAAAACAGTGAGCAGGAAGGGAATTCCAATGTCAAGCTATTTGAAGAAAGAAGATATTAGAGTAGACATCTTCTGGCATCTTGGGATCTCTGCAGTGAAGGGGTGGGATTTTGCTGCTCGTCGGGTGGGTCGAGAGTATTTTCGTTTGGGAAGTGCAAATGCAGTAAGTTGATCGGAGCAGGTTCGGTGGAAGGACTTGATGCAACACTGGCGATGTGACAGAGACTGGAGCATTGCAGACAGTATGGGACCTATTAGATTAGAAATCGCTTTTCTTTTTTGCATCCTGTCCAAGAGGAAGATACCAATAGTTGGTGCACCAGCCCAAATGTGGCAACAATTCTCCCTGTTGGGTGAATGATGGCTTTGTAAAGATCTCGGATACGGGCAGCTGTTAGAAGTTTTCTAGCCTGGTAGAGGGAGCCTACCTCTGCAACAGTGACCATCCATTTTTGGCTCCATTCCTTTACAGACTGGAGGTCATTTTCTTAGGATTCACCTATACCCTCCATGTGTGGCCATGCGCTTTGCTCTCATGCCGGGAAAGAGCGCCATGTCATCAGCAAATACACCCATCCCAGATGCAATTGCATCAGGTAGGTGATTTATGAAGATCAGGAATAATAGTGATCCAAGTATCAATCACTGGTGCACACGAGCGTTGATGTGATGTTTAGATATACGGCCATCAAGAACAAACTGAATCTTTCTTTTAGCAAAGAAAAATTCGTGCAGTAATGGCGTACGAGCTGATTTTCGTGAGAAAAAGTAGTCCAAATTATACAAATTATCAATCCTCATCTCAAAAATACATAAAACATTTTATTTTAATTTTTTATTAAAACACGGTTTAAGTAAAAAATAAGTTGAGGAGAATGGCGAAACTCAAAAATTATGATTAAAAATGAAGGTGTTAAACTATTTGCTGTTATTGTCTGTGTGTGTTTTTGTCGTCATTAGGTAACTTCATGTGGATAAATCTAGATCTTGAGAGACAAAATTTACCTCAGTCGAGAAGGATTTCTCGTCTGACCGAGAACGAAAGAACACATACTACACTTTAGCAGTTACCACAATATCACATTTACTCTCTAGACTACCCTACTTAAAATATCCTGAAATATTTAAAATTATTATTTGTTTATGAAAGAAATGACAATATGGGAACATGATAAAGATCGGGACAATAAAAAAAAACACTCTAGTAAGACCATCCCAACATTTTCTTTAGAACAGAAAACAAACAGGGCAATGTACGAAGTTTCCAGTCTTTCGGGATGACAACCTCTGTTTTTATGATCTGATTTGTCAAGTCTGTGATCATTTCAATGGCTCTTTTATGCACAGTCTTCAACATTTCTGCAACAATGCCTGATGGTCCTCCAGCCTTACCCTTCTTCATCTTACTCACAGCCTCCCATACTATTTCTTTCTCAATTCTTATAGCTGGACCAGATACTGCTTCAACAACTACTAGATTTTCATGGTTCCATGAAAACTCAGTATTCAACAATTTCTTATAGTGGCAACATTTCCAAGTCTCAGCCATCTTGTCCTGTTCATTTGTTGTTAACACTCGATTGTCATTCCGAATGCACTTCTCTCCAACAATATCCGTATTTGTTTTTGCCACATGTTTAGCTGTCCTGCATATTCTTTTGGTCATCCCTACGTAATATATCTGAAAACCTGGCTTTCACAGCTTTCTTTCGACAGAACTCTTCCTTGCGATCTTCTGTGTTGAAGTCCTCAGCTTTGTTAGATACTTTATTTAATTGAACCTTCTAATGCTCTTTAGTCTCACGTTTCTGGCCCCATAACTAGTTTTTTGGTTAGAGAATACCTCTGCAGCCATTTCCTGGGTCAATGTACTTTCTAAATGTTTTTGACTTGGCTTTTTGTCGTGTGAGGTTCAGACTATATCTAATGGAGAGATCTTAGTTTTTAAACTAAATCATTGCTTACTCTCGGTAAACTCCCCCACTACAGTAGAGCCCGCTGAATAAAATCGCATCTTTCCAGCAATAAGGTATTCAACTTCCAGTACCCGGCTAAACTAGTCATTGTTTAAATTCAACCAGACCATAATCACTGTATTCTCTGATCAGCCTAAACAATGGAACGTATGACGTGATATAAAGTTTACATCGCCTTTCTAAGTAACATCTTAATAGGAAGCCATAGTCCACATCTCCCGGCTTGTATGATCAAGATCGCATTTAACCATTTGATCAGACACACAGCATTCACATGTATCCGATACTCTAGCCATCTTCTCCCCGACCTTATCTCTCTCAGGATGGCAGTCCAAAAACCCATTAAAACTATGTACTTTGGACCCGTGTTGAACACCTACAACTGCGGAAAACAGGAAATCCGCTCAAAGGTTGTGCTCGGCCTATGAACTGCAATAATCCGAAACTCGCATTTTTAAATGCACAATAGACAATGCCTACCGTCAGAGAGAGGATGCGTTCCACAAGCTATTGGGTGCCACCACTCTGGAGCTTCCCAGATTCTGAAAAGACATCGAAATTTCCAGTCAGCACCCGAGAATCTCCAGGCGAAACATAGTATCCTATATCTTTATAAAGAAACCATTCGCCCATGTATGGAATATTGTTGTCACATCCGGGCAAGTGCACCAACCACAATCCTCTCCCCCTTGGACAGGGTGCAAAAAAGAGTTTCTTCACCACTGTCTGCCAAACTCAAGCCCCTGTCACATCGCCACGGTATTGCATCCCTGTGCTTGTTTTACAAATAATTCCATGGAATGTGCTCTGATGCACTTGTATCCACTTCTTCAACAAAAATACTCATCAATTCTTGGCCTTTTGGCTAAGATCAAAGTGTAGTATCTGTTCCGATGGATACTGCACCCCATACTGGTATTGTCTTGTTCTTCGGGGCTTGACTTATGCCGGTCAATGGGTCTGTCCTGTGCAGTTATAGGAGGTCCACCCTTCCAGGCTTTGCCTCCCCTCTTTGGGGAGGAGAAAGTTTATTGCTTACTGTCTGAGGTGCCCCTACCGGGGAATGCCGACGGGGCTGCCCAGGCAATTTTTAAATGGCCAGAATGCTCACCTCTCGGGCGCTGGCCTTTCAAACCCCACTTACCCGACCCGACTTTGTGTCACATCTTACTTGTGGGAGTAGGATAAAAACGGGCCTTGTGCCTAACTCCTGGAGAGGAGTAAATCAATACTCCCGACCTACCCAACTAGCAGCAAAATCCCACCCTTCACTACAGATGCCCCCAGAGAATTTTCTATTCTGATCTTTCCTTGGACCGCTTGCATTCGGAATTTCTTCACTGCTCCATCGACCATACGGAATATTCAGAAATTTAAATGTAATGTGAACAAACAGATTGCTGTTCAGCTTTTCACCCAAATTGTCCCCGTCTAAATCTGGCCCCTATCCCAGTAGCCCCTAACGTTCTAGTGGCAATACGTTTTAGTTTGAAGTAAACAAAATAAACATTTTTAATCATTCAGACCAAAAAATTGCCTCAGTCATGAATGATTTCTCCTCTTCTGACTATAGAACATATACTCTACTTGGAATCATTTATTCGAAATCATTATATTCTGTTTAACGTTTGTTAAGCTGCTTTTAGAAATTGACATGCAAACTAACCTATCTCTGACCAGGTCTTTATTCCTCCCTCTAACTACCAGATCCATCCTTTTCAGTTCCTTCTATGTTCTTGGTTTTCCCCTTTTAAGAAGCCTTGTTACCTCAACTGTTCTACATCTTCTAACCCAAGAACCCTCATTTATTCTTTCAACGTGGCCATACCATCGAAGTCTCCAGTTCTTCACATATCTCCCTTTACTGTCCAGATTGAATCTTCCTCTGAGATCATTACAGATGAGATGGGCATCTGATCTAAGTAAGATCAGCTTCTATTGTACTATCGGGATGAACTATTTTTGATAAGGCATGACGTCATGGTCGGCTGCTCGGTTGGATCGGTTCACTCTAACCTCTCGTCTAGTCCAAGTTAGGGCCAAAATGAAGTGTTGCAAATCACGTGACCATTTAGGAAACCAGGATACAGACTTCTCATCCACCAGGATCTTGTTCTTAGACATCACGGGTCACCACCTATAGCCAACAGATGACCCCGTTGAGACAGTCTTACTCGTTTGCAGTAAAAAAAATATGGGGAAAACGGGTGGTGGAGTATTACGAACAAGCGCCAAATATTGAAATAAATGAAATAGTGTAAAGGGCCGACAACTCTCTTTTTGTTTCACTTTTAAGTGGATAATTTCTTTGAAAATTGAAAATATGAATTTTTTAAACAAGTAATGCAAATTCAATTAATTAATAGAACATTTATTGAAAATTTATTTTAATTTATTAAAATTTGAGAAAATCAACAGTATATTTTTTCATTTCAAAACTAACAGTTTAAAAATTGAAATTAGAAGTCATCGTATTTGGTTTAACATTTTTAAAATTTTATACAGTTTGAAAAATTCTTTTTTTCTATCTTGAGCCGATATAAAAATTTAAAGAGAGAAAGAGAGAGGGGGAGAGGGGAACAGAGCGAGAGGAAGAAGGTGATAGAAGGAGACAGTTTGAAGCTGTCGTTTTTCTTATCCCCCCCCCCTCTCTCCCCATCCTTCACCTTCTCTCTGCTCATCTGTCAGTCTATTAGTGTTCCACTCAAAACTTAAACACTCTAAAGTGGGATACAATTCAGAAATTTGTTCAAAACGACTCTGCAGGGGGGTGGGGGGGAGTGGAAAAAAAAGAGTTGTCGACCCCTTACACTATTGGAGCTCTTCTAAAATGAACACAAATAAATTTCAGCCCGTCCCTAATCTGCAGAAGTGCCAATTTAAATCATTTTATATTTTTTTCCAACAAAAATAAGTTAAAACACAAATAAACTGGTTACTATATACGTACCTATCGCCGCCCCGGTGCGAATGCCAAATACATACCTATCGCCTCCCCGGTGCGAATGCTAAATAGTACCTATCGCCGTCCCGGTGCGAATGCTAAATAGTACCTATCGCCGTCCCGGTGCGAATGCTAAATAGTACCTATCGCCGCCCTGGTGCGAATGCTAAATTCATACCTATTGCCGCCCCGGTGCGAATGCAAAATACGTACATATCGCCTCCACGGTGCGAATGCTAAATACGTACCTTTCGCCGCCCCAGTGCGAATGCTACATACGTACCTATCGCCACGCGGTGCGCGTGCGAGATATGTACTGATCGCTGCACTGGAGCGTATGCTAAATACATACCTCTCACCGCCCCGGTGTGCATGCTATATACGTACTTATTGACGCCCATGTGCACTTGCTATATACGTAGATATCGCCGCCTCGGTGCGAATGCTAAATACGTACATATCGCCGCTCCGGTGCGAATGCTAAATATGTATCTTTTGCCGCCCCGGTGCGCATGCTATATACGTACCTATCGTCGCCCCGGTGCGCATGCTATATACGTACCGATCGCCGCCCCAAAGCACATACTAAATACATACCTATCACCACTCCGGTTCGCATGCTATATACGTACTTATTGCCGCCCATGTGCAGACGCTATATACGTACCTATCGCAACCCCTGAATGCTAAATATGTATCTATCGCCGCCCCGGAGCGAATGCTAAATACGTACCTATTGCCGCGCCCGGTGTGCATACTACATATGTACCTATCGCTGCCCCGGTGCAAATGCTAAATAAATACCTATCGCCACCCCTCTGCACTACTAGATACGTGCCTATTGAAATCCCGGTGCACATACTCTATATATACTTATCGCCGGCCCGGTGCACATACTATATTCGTACCTATCGCCGGCCTGGTGCGCATACTATATTCGTACCTATCGCAACCCTGGCGCGCATACTATATACTTATCTATCTCTGCAAGGGTGCACATACTATATATGCACCTATCTCCAGCCCAGTTCGCATAGCTAAGAACTCATATTAATGCGCCCTTGTCGTGTCAGAAAAAAACAAATTGTGTTCATTCATGTATTGTCACTATCATAAATATAAATATTTTTACTTAAAAAAAGATAAAAATAATTTTTTTTGCCACCCCCCCCAAAATTTTTTTTCATTCTTCCCCATAGTTAGAAATATTTTTAATGTAGAAAAAAAAAGAAAAAAAAATTGTTCACGGGGGGTCAACAATTTTTTAACCTCCCGCATACATAGAATTTTTTTAAAAAGGAAAAAATTTTTACCCCCACCCCAAAATGTTTTTTTCATCCTCTCCCATACATATAAATATTTTTGATGAAACACAAAAAAATGTTTTCCCCCCCCAGTTTATTTTTTACCCTCTCCATACATAGAAATATATTTAGTTTAATAAAGAAGAAAAAAAATCATCCCCCCACAAAAAAAATTTATTCCATTCTAAAAATTCAAAACCTATAAGGATGACGTCTTATACCTATTACTATGACGTCATGTGCGCAATAATAAGTAGGTTGAAAAAAATATTCAAAACCTATAACGATGACGTCATGTACCTATTACTATGACGTAAGAGAATCCTAGATTGTGTTAAAATACTATGCAAACCTATAAATACAGTAGCTCTATCTAGGATTTTGAGCACTTTTCTCCCGGACAACACCGAGTATTTAGAAAGTCAATAAGGCCTCCAGAGCATTACTGAAATCACTCTTACTGATCCCCCTGCCTTTTCATCTGCACAATAGTCCGAAGAGAAACGTAGATGGCGTTAAAATATTATACAAACTTATCACTGCAGTATCTCTATCTAGGATATTGTGCACTTTTCTCCCGGACAACGCCGAGTCAATAGAAAATCAAGGAGACATCAAGAGCCCAACTAAAGCCATTCTTACCGATTCCTCCTCCTTTTCATCTGCACAATAGTTCGACAAGAAGCGTAGATGCTGTTAAAATATTATACAAACTTATTACTACAGTAGCTCTATCTAAGATATTGAGCAGTTTTCTCCCGGACAACGCCGAGTCAATAGAAAATCAAGGAGACATCAAGAGCACAACTAAAGCCATTCTTACCGATTCCTCCTCCTTTTCATCTGCACAATAGTTCGACAAGAAGCGTAGATGCTGTTAAAATATTATACAAACTTATCACTACAGTAGCTCTATCTAAGATATTGAGCAGTTTTCTCCCGGACAACGCCGAGTCAATAGAAAATCAAGGAGACATCAAGAGCACAACTAAAGCCATTCTTACCGATTCCTCCTCCTTTTCATCTGCACAATAGTTCGACAAGAAGCGTAGATGCTGTTAAAATATTATACAAACTTATTACTACAGTAGCTCTATCTAGGATATTGAGCATTTTTCTCCCGGACAACGCCGAGTACTTAGAAAATCAAGGAGGCATCCACAGCACTACTAAAATCACTCTTATGATAACCCCTCCTGTTCATCTTCACAATATTCCGAGAAAAAAAACGTAAATGGTGTTAAAATATTATACAAATTTATCACTGCAGCAGCTCTATCTAGGATATTGAGCACTAATAGTTTTGCCCGACCACTAAAATTTTCCCCGACCCCCCCCCAATTTTGTTTTTACTCTCCCCAACCATGAGAAATATTTTAAGTTCCTAAAAGAAAAAAAAAATTTGGCCGACCCCCTAATAAGTTTGACCCGACCCCTAAAATTTTCCACGACCCCCAATCTCTCAAGCCCCACCCCCCAATTTTGTTTTACTCTCCTGCAACCCTGAGAAATATTTTAATTTGAAAAAAAAAAAAATTTGGCCCGATCCCCTAAAAAGTTTGGCCCGCCCTCTAAAATTTTCCCCGACCCCCAAATCTCTCAAGCCCTTACCCAACCTATATTTTTTTACTCTCCCCCAACCCTGAGAAATATTTTAAGTTCAAAAAAAACAAAAAGAAAAAATAATTTGCCCAGACCGTCTAAAAAGTTTAGCTTGACCCCTAAAATTTTCCCCGACCCCCAATCTCTCCAGCCCCCCCCCCCCAATTTTGATTTTAACTCTCCCCAAACCATAAGAAATATTTTAAGTTAAAAAAAAAATTTTTTTAAATTGCCCGACCCTCTAAAAAGTTTGGCCCGACCCCTAAAATTTTCCACAACACCCACCCACAAGCTCTCCAGCACCACCCTCCGAATTTTTTTTTACTCTCCCCCAAACCTAAGAAATATTTTAAGTTAAAAAAAATCATTCTTACTGATCCCCCCTCCTTTTCATCTGCACAATAGTCCGAAAAGAAGTGTAGATGCTGTTAAAATGTTGTACAAACCTATCACTGCAGCAGCTCTATCTAGGATATTGAGCACTTTTACTCCCGGACAACATCGAGTACTTAGTAAATCAAGAAGGCCTCCAGAGCACTACTTAAATCACTGTTACTGATTTTCCCTCATTTCCATGTGCACAATAGTCTGAAAAGAAGTGTAGATGCTGTTAAAATGTTATACAAATCTATCACTTACGCAGCTCCATCTAGGATATTGAGCACTTTTATCCCGGACAACGCCAAGTATTTAGAAAATCAAGGAGGCCTCCAGAGCACTACTGAAATCACTCTTACCGATTTCCCCTCATTTCCATGTGTACAATAGTCCAAAGGGGAACGAAGATGGCATTAAAATATTATACAAACTTATCACTACAGTAGCTCTATCTAGGATATTGAGCACTTTTCTCCCGGACAATGCCGAGTACTTTGAAAAGTAAGGAGGCATCCAGAGTACTACAAAAACACCTCTTACCTATTCCTCCTCCTTTTCATCTGCACAATAGTCCGACAAGAAGCGTAGATGCTGTTAAAATATTATACAAACCTATAAATACAGTAGCTCTATCTCGGATATTGAGCACTTTACTCCCGGACAACGCCGAATACTTAGAAAATCAAGTTTAGTAAGGAAAGTTGTGTATTGGTATAATAAATACTCATACCAAAAATTAGATCTTTTACTTGAACGTTTTTTTGAGGAAATGGAATCAAAGATCGTCTCCATAAATGTACTGAGAAATCCTCATTTGTGAAACATTTAGCCAATGAAATGGTTAGAAAATTTATAAATTTCAATGTTTAAACCAGAAAAGGTTGTCGTTTTGTTCTATTAAAAAGTTCTATGAATAAAGTCAAATAAATAAAAGGTAACTAGAATTAAAAATTGTATATCCCCCCCCCCATACTCAGCACTGACATTCTAATTTTTACCTTATTAATTAAGTAGGAACAGTGATAACATTTTGAAAGAACAGATAATTACTTTTTGTTATAAATGAGACAAACAACAAAATTGTATACTTCTGGGTTCAAAATAGAGGATCATTAGATTTAGAAAACACAATTTTAATTTTAACATTTCTCAAAAAACCCATGGGAGAGATTTGAAAATGAAAACTAAGTAAAACAAAATGTATCTAATAAGTGTCAGACTGAAAATGTAAATTATGTACAATAATGCATTATAAAAGTAATTGTGTGTGTAATTAACATATGCTATTAAATTTATCTATATATGATCCCTTAGAAGCAAATGAAGGCCTCATTTTATGAAACAACACCTTTGCATGTATATGTTTGTATCTTGCTTCAACCCCAAATACTGATTGGGAAGCTTCTGTTGTTAAATTGACTGTCCTCTCAACACTTTGAAAATGTGAGGACACAGCTGGCAACTTCAGCTTTGTTCCATTCATGAGTAAGTCCAAAAGTTCATTTTCAGAAAATGATTCTGTAAATGCTGGTTCGCAAACTCCATTTTGCGAAAGGTTAATCAATTCATACCAATGATTGGCGTTAAAGTTGATGTGTGTTATTTTTTTTTTAATCTTTTATTGGCTGGCTCCCCACTCCTGAAAAAATATAAAAGTTAATTTTTTGAGTTAATTTAAAAATGTAATCCTACCTACTTTAATTTTTATAATGAAATTCGAAATTTAAAATGATTCGATGAATCGACATAACCAAATTAATCAATTTTATATGAATAAATATTTACTTACCTAATGGACAAAATTTTTTTTGATTGCTTCTTCCCTCACAGCCAGTTCGTTTGATCTTACCATCGCATACAACACATTTTCAGGCAGTAAAGCAAAAGCATTATGCTGTAAATTTTTTAATGCAATGTGTTGTATTTCAGGTGGCTGTTTCTTGATCCTATTGATCATATTGAAAATATACAATTGCTGGTTATGAAACTTATTATCCCTTTTTATTTCAAACCAGCTAACTGTATATACTTCGATTATGTATCTAATGAGGCTGTGAAGTTTGCCAGACATTTCTTGTGGATAAGCACCTTGTATCCATAAGCACATTAGTTTGATGACTTAAGTTTAGTATCTTGCCTGATTTATAGGCCCAATTTTCCATGCAGCAAATTAAGGGTCAACTTTTCCTCTAGAAATCCCTATTGTATATTCTAATAGAAGTCTCTGGTCACAGGTTAGTTCGCTATTTCCTCAGTAGTAAAACGAACATCCAGAGGACAACCAACTGGTGTAAATGCTACTTAAGATAAATTGTTATAGTCATTACCAGATAATTTACCTGGAGGATCAGTGAAAGTTGTAGAACTTCTTGTGGTTCCATCGATATATTTAAAAAGAGCTCTAAAGGGAAGTGCATTTTGATGTAAAGAGCAGCCAATGGTGTGTAATTTTCTCTGTATTTTCTTCTCAAATCAAGTGTTACAAGTCCAGCCTCACAACCTGTATTTGTATTCGTGTTGTCTACTAAAATAGCCTTAATTGTAGATACACTGTTGTATTCTTTCAAACCACCAGCAACTTACTCTGCAAGAATATCACCAGTTGCACCATTATTAGGGATAATCCTATGAGTGAGATATTCACTTTTGTGTTCCATCTCCTCTGTGAAGGTCAAGTGACGTTCTGGTCCCTTTGCTTTTTTTAATATTTTCTCTCCATTTGGCCCCAAAATCTCTTTATACAACAGTGTGTCTTTATCATTTCTTCCATCAACCCCAATGCAAACAAGGTTTTCCACTGTTTCATCATGTCTTTGATGGACATTTTCTTTCATTCTTGCCTTTGCTCTATCTATTTTACATTTATCAATTATGATACCTTTTATATTGGCATTAGATTTGAGAAGACCCATGGCATCTAAGTCTAAAAGAAAGGCGTTAGAAAGGCTGGCTCCAAGGTTGGAAGAAACATCACCCCTAATTAATTCCATAGCATATCGAGGAATTTTAATAAGACTGTAAGGTCCCGGAAAAGGTGTCTCAGGCTGAAAATAATCAATTTCTGTTAAATCACTATAAGGACTGGAGTGGGAAAGAACAGCATCCTGGTCATGAGATGTTGATGCATCATTAGGTGATGAACCTAATTTCTTTTGTCGTTCCAATCTTTTTGTTTTCTTTTTACATTTTTTTATGGCAGCTTTGTCTATTGGGCCAAGCTGGAAAGTGCCCTTGAGTCCTTTTTTGGCTCTTTGATCTTTCAAATATTCCCTGTCTTCCACTGGAACCTGAAATATCAAATTTTAATTTTTTAACAAACATCAACATCACAATAGTATTTCAAAAGAAAATAATAAGAGTTGTTTTTTTACATTTGTTTAAATATTAAATACAAGTATGAAAATCCATTTAATTTAAGATGTAAATGACTTTGTTATTCGAACATAGTTAAAAAAAGAAAAAGAAAAAATAATCTTACCTTTTTTTCCAAAGGACAAGTACAAAGTATGTGTGCTTAGTTCTTTGTTGCACTTCACATTTTTGTCATCACAGCTTAAAATAGGCAGTATACACGTACAAGAAGCAATATCAAACAGTGTGTTTAGCTTTTCCTGTAAATGTTTTTCTTGGGCTGCAGGGAGAGATTTTCTATTTATTTGTTTTGCTTTTCGGAAACATATGATATTCACCTTACTGGCAATAGATATTTCACTTAATAGAGGTAAACGATGGTTTACTGGCTTCCAAATGCCAATTATGTCCTTTGCTATTAATGTAGAAATAGAAAAATCTGACAAGTGTGGACATGTATTTATAAGGAAATAACTGTATTGGATAACTTGTCGAAAAATTAGGGGTTCCATTTTATTTAATGGGGCAGGTGGACCTGAAAATTTTCTGGCATCAGTACTGCGAGTCGAAATTGTGCGTTTTTTTTCCAACCATTTTTCTTGAAATATCTTAAAAGAAAATATATTGTAGAATATCAGAAGTTTCACATATTGAATGAATATTTCCAAATTGAAAATAAAATAAGAAAAAATAAAATCCACCCATCTTTATACTGGAGTCGTTTTGGCCTTGGTAAATAGTGACAAATTTAAAAATGAAACATTACCAGTGATTTATTTTTTAATAATTAAATCTATTTTAATAAAAAAAAATAGATTTGATTAAAATATACTGAAGAAATTCACGTGGAAAGTTTTGTGAACAACTTTTTAAATAAAAAATACACCACCCTTTTTTAAGTTATTAAGTCTATTTACTTGCCGCCTCCCCACGAGGTCAGACTGAGACACAAAGTGGATTTTTCAGGTGGGGAAAAAGCAAGGACATTGAATTACCTTAGTCTAGGAGGATCTCTGTTTTATTGACCGAGGACAGAACTTTAAAATTAAAGAATGAAAAACAATAAATTTGAAAATATAAAATAATTAAAACACTGCTTATTACATCATTTTTTAAATAAGTAAGTCTATTTTAATTAAAAAATATAGATTTAATTAAAATGTTGGGGTATCTTTCAGAATGATCAGTACGCTGAAAACGCTCAAAAAAACAAATATACAACAAATAAAAGTAACTGTCGTCGATAAAAGTTAATTTAAAACTGACCTGTGATATTTGTTTGTATTTTTAAACCGTTCCAACTGCTATTTAGTAGAAATCAATAGTTTTATCACGCGAACTCCCCCCCCCCCCAAAAAAAAATGGCGCTTGCTCGTAAGACGCCATAATGTCTAAAGAAAACGAGTAAAAAATGAACAAGAAATTTTTTTACATCTAATAAAACCCCATTTATAGTACGTAAAAATACAAACAAATATCATAGGTAAGTAGACAAATATCTCTTCTCGACGTAGGTTAAACTCACTTGTTGCATATTTATTTTTATAACCCCGTTCTCGTTAGTTTTTTAGACCCCGTCCGCGACTGTACTGATCATTCTGAAAGATACCCAAATGTTGTACAACAAAGGTAGAGTTCGATGAAAAATCGTTTTTTCATGTGGGAAAACTGTTGATTGGAACAAAAATAAAAATTACCCAGTCTAGCAGGAGCTTCTCTGACCGATGATAGAACAGATATACACTTTGAATTTTAAGAATGCTAAACAATAACTTTGAAAATCGAAACAAATTACAACAGTGCTCATTAAAACATTTTATTTTTGAATAATTAAGTCTTTTTTAAATTTAAAAACAAAATACATTGTATTAAAAGATACGACTTATCTAGTAAACGACCGAACGCTCTAATTCCACGTGTGAAAAAAAACGATAACTTCTTACATGAAAGTTATTATAAAAATATATATTAAATACGTTTTAAATAAGTCTATTTTAATTAAAAATATATAATATATTACTTTTGTTTTGTATTATTGAACGATGTTTGGCAACATAGCAAGATAAACAAAAGGGAGATAACTTATTACGGTCCATGGAAATAATTACCTTGATACAAATTTGACCAGATTCTAAAATAATAATTTGTATTCTAGATAAAATATCTAACAGTATTTCAATTTTGTGTAACTATTATTCGATTGATTGAGAACAGTATCGATATTTGCATATAAAAATACTCTTACATATATGTACTGCATTTATTTGCTATCATGTCTGGTCTTAACTTTACCGGCTAAATTGTTAAGTAACACCGTGTCCTTAACAGAATCTTAGATTTTTTCACACTGTGACAATAAAGAGGAACACGCCCCATCAGGAAAAAGAAGGAGGTGCTTTGCATGTCGTATGCAAATTTAAAAAGGGCTTCTCTTCATAGGTGCAGGTGTTTATGCGATTTGCATATGTGGATATTAGGTGAGATTAATCAAGAGGACAGCTGTGAAGGCGAGAAGCGATTTTGGATTGGAGAGAGAAAGGCAGAAAGTGGGTTGCACGAAACTTTGTTGGAATGTGAAAGACAGTAAAAACGTTTGGAGAAAAAGGCAGAAAGTGGGTTGCACGAAATTCAGTTCGGTTGAATTACAGTCAAAACTTTTTTCTTATTTTATTTTTCTGCCACAGTAAGTTAACACACACTTAAAGAGCAATTCCTCAAAAACGACAAAATTTTGAAGAAAAATATTTTGTGTGGTGAATATTTATGGAAATTTGCACCTTTCCCATCTATTCACTTGTTATGATTCCAAAATCGACCTACCCTACTACAGAAGCACCCATGCCCCTATTCTGCAGAAGCCTCCGGGTCCTATATTGTAGAAGCACCCCCGATGCTGGGGCCTATACTGTAGATGCACTCCAAGTCAGAACTAATTAAAATCCCAATTCAACTTACCCACGCGGAACTCTCGCCACCAAATCTCGCGACCAACCCGCAAGTCTGATTCAACCCTTGACCTTCGTGAACCTATAGGTTGCATCACCTGTCATCGTGAACGTGAGAAACACATCGAACCGAACTCGCATGAGATCACCAATCGCGCAAGTCAAATTTGATCTCCGACAGATGCGTCCATTCTCATGAGGCCAGTATCTAACACAACCTATTTTATTATTTTTCCTCCCTCAAATAAAAATATGTCATTAGCAAAAAACATTGCATTTTATTTTCCGAAAGAAAATCAAACTGTGTAAAAAAACTAAACTGTGATTATTTATTTTTGTAAAATAAATTAATTAAAATAAAAGGCACTTCTGCATTTTTTATGAACACGCAGATTTTCTGTCCTTCTACTGAAAATAAAGGGAAGTAATTCAACCGGAAGTTACTTATTTACAACTTAAAAAAAAAATGCAAGACTGATTTGTTTTTGGGTAACAAGAAACAATTAACAATTTCTTTTTTTTATTATATGAATTAAAAATTTTATAAATAAAAATGTAAAGTTTTGATTGGGGTGGGGGGGAATGAATTTTTTGGTCAACATTGATTTTGTTTTTTTTTTTAAATATATTGTAGTAGAAAAGTTTTGTTTGAGATTTTTTTTATCTAAATGAAAAGTTTTCATTGGGGGGGGGCTGTATTTTTTTTGTCCTTTTTCTTTTATTAAACAGGATAAAGTTCTGCAATTTGACTTATAATGGCTTCCATGGGGTTAGCAGAAAACTTCTGCCGCCACATAAATTCCATTAGGTAAGACTCCACCATTTGCGTGTGGGTGCCATCGTCGGATACGGCCCGTATTGTTCTTTCTTCGTGAAAATAGACTTTCGTCTATCTCCACGAAGCAGTCTTTGACATGACCGGCATGTCCGACTGCAAGAAATCAGGCGATGTGCCTGTAAAAAATCAATTGTTTTCTGCGTCTGGTTCATTAAATTACCAATGTCGCGAAGATTCAAATCATTTAACTCCATTCTACTAAATTCTACTTCCACTCCCGGTAAATTCGACTTCCGGTGAATTCTGAATAAATGGGACTTGGAGAAAACTAAACGGAACTCTTCAATTTCGATTTCTTAATCGGCTGCGTGTTCATAAAAAATGCAGAAGTGCCCAAAACTTTTCTACTACAATATATTTTTAAAAAAAACAAAATCAATGTTGACCAAAAAATTCATTCCCCCCCCCAATCAAAACTTTACATTTTTATTTATAAAATTTTTAATTCATATAATAAAAAAAAGAAATTGTTAATTGTTTCTTGTTACCCAAAAACAAATCAGTCTTGCATTTTTTTTTTAAGTTGTAAATAAGTAACTTCCGGTTGAATTACTTCCCTTTATTTTCAGTAGAAGGACAGAAAATCTGCGTGTTCATAAAAAATGCAGAAGTGCCAAAATTTTTTTACTTCATATAATAAAAAAATGAAATTGTTAATTGTTACCCAAAAACAAATCAGTCTTGCATTTTTTTTTTATGTTGTAAAAAAATCACTTCCCGTTGAATTACCTCCCTTTATTTTCAATAGAAGGACAGAAAATCTGCTGCTTCATATATACTACAGAAGTTGGTGCTTGTACAGAGAAGCGTCCGTATTAAATTATCAATACCACAAAAAAAAAAAGGGAACTTGTGCAGATGCGGTACACTAGCCAAAATTTATTTTAGAAGAGTTCCAATAGTCTAAGGGGCAGACAACTGATTTTTCTAGCTTCTCAAAAAATAGATGTAGTCGACGTGAATGCCTTGAATATGCGTGAGTTATTATATTTAACAAGTACTCAACAGAAAGTGGTGGATTTTTTTGCAAGCGCAGAGACTCCTTTCTTCCACCGAGAGATGCACCTGCGGAGTGGAAATGGAAATGACACCCGTATTTATCAGAATTTATGTGGCGGCAGAAATTTTCCGCAACCCCCCTACAGAAATGTATTTTTTAAACTATAAAAAAAAAATCAAAAATGTTTTAAACCAAAACCGATGACTGTTCGTTTTGAAATCAAAAAATATACTTTTCATTTTCCCAAATTTTATTTTCTTCAATAAATGTATCAATATACTGTTGATTTTCACAAATGTTAATTTCTGCGATAATTTAATATTTTAAACTATTAAAAAATCGGTACTTGTGCAGATGCGGTACACGAGCCGAAATTTATTTTAGAAGAGGTTCCAATGGTGTAAGGAGCAGACCACTCTTATTTTAGTACGCAATTTCTCCGAAAATGGAAAATATCCATTTTATAAATAAGAAGTCGTGCAAATTCAATTAATAGAACATTTTTCGAAGAAATAACAATTTGTGAAAATCAACAGTATATTGATAGTACATTTATTGAAAAAATAGAATTTGGGAAAATCAACAGTATACTTTTTCATTTCAAAACGAACATATTTTATGTTTATTTTTTTTACATTATCAATAACTCTGTAATTCTTTTTTCTTGACAATTTTTTTTAAATTTCATTTTTAAACATTTTCCCAGTACTTTGTAAATACTGCATTCTTTGGGTAGCACTTTTCCCGGCCGCCACCGCCAAATGGCTCAAGTGACTCAATCGCAGTCATTTAAAAATAAAGAATAGTCTTCATCATTAAAAACAAGCATATAATAGCCCCCCCCCCCCCGAATACATTTTTTTTTTTCGGTTTATTTTTATTTTGCTAGTTTTCCATCAGCCACCGCCAGGCATTTGGCTCACGTGACTCACATCAACCAATCAATCGCAGTCAATTGGCAACCCTGATTGGAATTGCCGTTTTAAGGCCAAATTTCGCCTTTTTAAATGCAGTTTGGCCTTCAAAAATTCTGTTTGGCTTTTTTAAAATGTGGCGTAAATTTTGGCCTTTTCCCGATTATTTTGTATAAATATTTATTTGATAGCAATTATTAAAGAAAACGTTATAATCACTTTTTGACTTGCCCCCCCCCCCCCCACTTTACGGTCATCAATAATTAAGTTGATATACATGTGTTTAACCGCCCCCCCCCCAACACTTTTTAGGAGACCACCCCCACACTTTTATAACTGTCCCGCCGGCTCTGATAATTAAGTAACTGTAAAGCAGTTTGTATTTCAAAACTTAGACTTTCTTTAAATTTTGGTCTTTCCATTTCCATTGATTTTAATGGATTTGCATGAGAAAAATAGCTCCCAAACCAAGAATTGACATAAAGATTTGTGAACATTTCTCATTTAAGAAAAAAAAAACAGCAGATATTTATCTTGTTCTAAGAAGACTAAGGGTTCCTCTGAGGGGATCACACTCCCAGATTTAGCATTGGCACTTTTGGGTATTTTTAATAATAGCCCAACAACGAAAACGCTGAAAAAACAAATATACAACAAATAAAAGTTACCGTAGCCGATAAAACTGAATTTCCAAGTTAACTGTGACAGTTATTAATGATTATAATCCGTTAAAAGTGCTATTTTCTATAAGTTAATAGTTTTAGCTTACGTGAAATGAAAAAAAAAAAAATTAATGGCCGCTCTCGTTCTCGTCTCGTTTCAATTGTTTTTTTACTGGGACTCATAGTCAAAGCGCAATGTTTGCATTTTTCAGCCAAGCAGAAGAACAAAACAAAACTACATTTTAAGCAAAAGGAATAAAATAATTTTCTTTTTATTTACATATCAGTGTGCTTTTATTTACATATTATTTTCATTCGTCACACCGTAATGTTTATTTTTCCTGTTTCTTAAAAAAATGCCTAACCCTAACCTAACCCCAGCCCTAACCTAAACCCAACCCTAACCCTAACCTAACATAAACCCAGCCCTAACCTAAACCCAACCCTAACCCTAACCCCAACCCTAACCCTAACCTAAACTAAACCTAACCCAACCCTAACCCTAACCCTAACCTAAACCCAACCCTAACCCTAACCTAAACCCAACCCTAAACCTAACCCTAACCTAAACCTAAACCTAACCCTAACCTAAACCTAAACCTAACCCTAACCTAAACCTAACCCCAACCCTAACCCTAACCCTAACCTAAACCCAACCCTAGCCCTAACCCTAACCTAAACCCAGCCCTAACCCTAACCTAAACCCAGCCCTAACCTAAACCCAGCCCTAACCCTAACCTAAACCCAGCCCTAACCCTAATCAAAACCCAGCCCTAAGCCTAATCAAAACCCCAAGTTTTCATATTTCAGGCAAGCAAAAGAACAAAGCAAAACAACAGTCATCCCTGGTCTTCCAATGACGTAACGACATGCGCGCTCATTCGGTGATCAAAATGATCGTTAAAATGTTCGTTTCATAAAATTAAATTTCAAAAATGCACCCCCCCCCCCCCCCCAAAAAAAAACAAAAAAAAAACGCCGATTTGCTTATGAGTCCCGGTAAAAAAAAAACACACACACGTGACACCGACAGCCTAAACTAGTGACGCCATTTTCTTTTTAAATAAATGACAGAAAAAATTTTTTTTTTTTTTTTTCATGTCTAATAAAAACCCATTTACCATACGTAAACATACAAACAAATGGAATAGAAAACTAGGAAAATCTCCGGTCTCGACGCACGTTGCATTTATTTGTTGCATATTCATTTTTTTGACTACGTTCTACAACTTTTTTTCAACCCGACTCGCGAGCTGTAGGGCTATTCTAAAAGATTCCCGCACTTTTTTTTTATTGGTAAACTATGATAAAAAAGGTGGGTCAGCATAACTGTACTCTGTATGTGTGTGTGTATATATATATATATATATATATATATATAATAATATTTATAAATAAATATCAATTATTTATTACCTACAGACATCGATGTTTCATGCTAACGCAATCTTCAGTGCAGGAAGTTAATTCTCAACGGTCGGCGGGCTCGAACTCCGATCACAAATCACCACTGATTTGCAGTCATGAGCGTTAACCCCTATATATATATATATGTGTGTGTGTGTGTGTGAATTTAGGAAAACTCGGCAACGGAAAATTCGGCAATTATCGAATAAATATCGATTGAAAATAGATTTTAGAACCGTTCTTGCAGGAGATATACTTGTAAATATGGAGCTACCCCCCCCCCTCAATGAAGAACACTTGTATTATGTTTTTAGTACTTTTGCAGTTTACGGACCGGGCTATTTTTTAGATAAGATTTTCAAGTTAAATTCAATTTTTACGCTATCTATTGTTTATTAACCTTAGTGAGTTAAACACAAGGTCGATTTTTAATCTGGAGAAAACGGACACTCTGGATCGGAACAAAAATAAAATGCTTCAGTCTAGAAGGACTTCTCCTTTATTGACCGAGGACAGAATAAAGTAAGTGCAACATCAGAACAGATACTGCACTTTGTTCCAAGCCAAAAGGCTAAGAAATGTTGTTTAAATGTTTAATATTTCTTTTACGAATGTAACTATATTGTATTTATTTTTTTTAGATAAAAAAAAACACATTCAATTTTCACGAACGCAGTAAACATCGTTGTCAAACATAACCTTCATAATTATATATATATATATATATATATATATATATATATATATATCATTTACTATTAATCAAATATTTATTGAAATGAAAAAATTAAAGATAAAACTAAAACGATCTTTTTAAATTCTACTAATTTATAAATAATAAATTTAAGAGTTTAAAAACAGAACTTAAAAGTATTAAAAACGTAAATAATTATGTGAATTAAAATTATTTTAAGTCAAAAATTATTTAAGTATAACGTTTTCTATAATAATTACTATCAAATCGATATTTATGAGGCACCCTTTCATAAAAAGTAGACCCTCATAGTAAGTAGAAATGGTGGAACACAAGTTTACAACCAGATAGGTGTGACATCACAAATTCTTAACCAATGAGAATGTCACTCTGGGGACCAATAGATCCCAATATGAACCATCACAACCTGATCAAATATGACAGTTCAGAAGGTTACAATCGACTGAGAGAAACTAATTACTACTACTATCAGCAACAAAGGTTAGTACTAGACACTTGCACATACATAGACATAGCGAGACATTTGGGAGTTAACAACTTCAATATAGTCAATTTTTCTTTATAATATACCATTTTTAATTTGGCTCCTTTTGGCCTTTTTTCCTCCTAAAAGTGTAGCTTCAGTTTTCAATCTCCCCCACACCCGGAAAATCTTGGATTCAAACATTTATTAGTCGGGAACCCTGATTGGGATTTCTAAATTTCGCGCGACTTGCTACTTTTTTCAAAACATTTTAGAGTGCTTAACTTTATTTTTTGTGTCACTATGAATTACTTTTGCTCAATTTTTCAGAAAACGGCACTCTTCAATACGGTTGAGTAGTGTCACTCATGTGAACATTAAATTCACTTTGAATGCTTGCAACTTTCAGCTCTTGAAGTAAGATTTATCAATGGATCGATCTTTGATTCACATTTTTATTGTCCAAATTGCATTAAATTAAATAATTTTTTTCATTTAGTTTTAGCTGATTTGTCAGATAAAATTACAAATCAGTTTTGATGAGTTTTTAGAATATTGTAAAATGGTTGCGATTTCATTAAAACCAAAATAAATTCTAAATTTTGTTTCATCAAACTTTTATTATGCATACTTGCCCTTTCATAATGACAGTAAGAAAAGTTTAACCAAATTTAATACTCAAGGCTTTATGGACATTAGCCGATGGAAATTGTATGTTTTCAGCAATATCTTTAGCCTTATATGGCTCAAACGAATTTTGTGAATAGATAAGTGTAAGAACATGTCTGTGCATGGCATTGAATTGGGAACAAATTGATGAAACAGTTAGCAGCACCATTAAAAATCTTTCAAGAGACTATAAAATATCTCTAACAGATTATGCTACAGCGTTAGGTTGGTCAGATGCATTAACAATGACATCTGCCGCCCATGCATATGAAATATGTATAAGAGTATTTATCCTCCAATTAATGGATTACTTGATTTGGCATTTGTACATTTGAATACTGAATTTAATTTTTAAAAAACAGCTTTAAAAGCATCGCATTAATGTGGACTAGCTGTATGCTATCCGAGAAATGTTGGAAAAATCTTTGGTAACCAAACTATTTTGTTGCAATTATTAAATGTGCAGGTTGAACTTTTGACAATGTAAATATCAATATTTCTAATGAGGAATCAGGAAGATTTTTGCTAACAAAAAGCTTACAACTAGAGACTGACCAGAATTCTTTGAGCAATAGTAGCATTGATGACGCAACAAAAAAACTAATCAGCCAATGGATGATCAACTAGAAAGGGTCATATCTATTGATGGTGTGGAAGAATCAAATCAATTTTTTTATATTTTGCAAATTTATAAACTGTTTGAAAACTCCACTATTGTTCTTTAATCTCCCCCTATTCTTGATAAATCAAACTGCTATTTCTTTTGCGATAATCATTCAAATTTGGAAAGGATTCGTAAGAATCTAACATCAAGATTTGTGGACAATGTTGGAGACTGGAATTTCAAGACGTATAACTGTCATAATGCTTACTATGTTGAAGAAACGTTTAAGCTTATTTGTAAGCGTGATGAAGGATTCTGCATTCGAAAACAAGTTGATGGCATCCAAAAATTCGTAAAACTTACTTCTCAGCCTACAGAAAAGGAAGTGTTCATCTTCAAAAAGTCTACAGTCAAAATGTTAATGATTTCTGCAGATTTATATATTCAATAATTTCTATAAAAAATCCTGAATTTTTTAACAAAATTCTTTATCAATATATCGGCATTCAACCAATGAATAGCAAATTTTTTTCTACAAATCAAAAAACCCTGGCCAGACTAAAATCGACTATGGAATTACCAAATAAGAAGATTTTAGCCAAAGATGAAGAGATTTGAAATTTAAAACAAATTGAAAACGTGAAATACAGAGAAAAAATCAAAAAGTCTAAACATCATGTGACAAATATCTCTGATGATATTCTTGAGTGCATGAATAAAATCGGAGATGGATTTGTAAGGTCAGTCATGAATATTGCAGACGATTTGCCAACTATTATCTGCTATACTGATGACCAAATTGCTGATTTTAAAACGAATTGTAAGGAGAAATATATAATTGTTGGTATAGACAGGACTTTTAATCTAGAACCCTACTTTCTTACTATGTTTACATATAAAAATCAAAGAATTATTAGAAAGAAAACAGGAGATCTTCCGATATTCTTTGGTCCAATTCTGCTACACAAAAAGACTACATTTGAGATCTATTATTATTTCTTCAGTCATGTTGCAGCAATGCTTCAAAATGATACACATTTTGAAATCCATGTCAGCAGAATTAATTTTGGCAATGATCAAGAAAAGGTAATCGTGAAAGCAGTTAGAGCGGTCTTCAAAAATTCACTCTCTTTTCTTTGTGCAAGGCATTTAAAGGAAAATTTGACTAGATATTTGAGTGAGAACTGCAACTTGGATCGGAAGACTGTATTTAAATATAAAAAGATTCTGTTTGGTAATGGTCATTTGATAGATTCACAATCAATTACGGAATTTGAATCGAAAAATAAAAATTTGCTCGATGAAATTGAACATTTGAATAACCACTTGGGTTCGCAATACATTTTAGGAATGGTTGACAAAATTGACAATTATGTTTGTTTGTCTAAATGGAAACTTGGAATCAAAAACAATTGGACTAACAATAAAACTGAGTCAATGAATAATGTTGTGAAAAATTCATCAAATTGGAAAATGTTGCGAACCCATGAATTGACAGATACATTGAGAGAAAATGTTGAAATACACTACTTAAATATAAGAAAAGGTCTATATGGACAAGGAGATTACCTTTTAAGCAATTTTATACCAATAAATCAAACACTATGGCAGAATTATGGAAATGAAAGAAAACAATTGATATTTACAAACTATCTCTTAAATCGACATGAAAAATTATATTGCTTATTTTTAATATTGAAGACTATTCTTTATTTTTAAATGACTGCGATTGAGCCATATGGCGGTGGCGGCGGGTAGAAAAATAAAAATAAACCGAAAAAAATGGATTCGGGGGAGGGAGACAATTATATGCTTATTTTTAATATTGAAGACTATTCTTTATTTTTAAATGACTGCGATTGAGCCATTTGGCAGTGGCAGCCGGGAAAAGTGCTGCCGCATTCTTTTAAAGATCATAAAAAAACACGCACATTTTTTACTACTAATCCTAAGTCCATTAAAACTTTTTGCATTAAAAAAGAGATGTATTTGCTAGGAAAATACCGAACTTTATTCATGATTCATTTTTGCGTGTATTTAAAAAAAATATATTTTTATTTTTACCTGAAATCTATTGCAAATTTGTCACTTGGAGAAACATTTTGATGGGAAGGTTTTAGACTGGATTTGATATTTGCATTTGATATTTTGATAATCATTGAACTTGAATTTTGGGTTGGCTCTTTCACACTTATCTCATTCAATCCCTATCTCTCATTTACTTTCTCTTTATTTATCTCACTCTTTCTTTCCCTCTCTATCACCTCACCACTCTAGTTCTTTACCTCTTTCTGTTTCACTCTCTCTCTCCCCCTTTCAATCCTACCCTCTTCCCTCTCTCTCTTTGTCTTTTTTCTCTTTCTTTTTTTCTCTTTCTCTTTTTTTCTCTTTCTCTTTTTTCTCTCTCTCTTTCTCTCTATTTTTCTCTCTCTCCTTTTCTCTTTTTTTTCTCTCTTTCTTTCTCTTGGTCGTTTCTGTCACTCTGTTCTTTTTCTCTCTCCATCTCTTTCTCTCTCTTCCATCCCTTTCTTTCTCTCTCCATCTCTCTCATTCTCAAATGACAGTGGCTGCTTTGTAAACTTCACCCACAAAATTTCCTTAAGATTTCTTTCCACCTGTTATATCTGATAACCCACTCTTAAACGTGTCTGGAGTTTGCATTCACATTTGACACTTTTTTTCTTTTTACAAAATGTCTTGTATTTTGAGAATTCTTTGCATGGAAAAGAAATTAATTACAGTTTTTATTTTTGTTACATAAAGGAGATGATACGCTTGCCATTACTACTAATCAGCAAAGCATTACCGCTGTTGACCAAGGGAAGAGTCTATCAAGCAGTGAGGGTTGAGGACATGTGTTGCATGGAGAGAAATGATATAAGAATGATACGATAAATGTGCAATGTGAGTCAAAGAAAAAGCTTTGATCTGATGACCTCAGAGGAAGATGAAATCAGGACAGTATAGGGAGATGTGTGCAGAAGAGTAGACTTTGATGGTATGGCTACATTGAAAGAATGAATGTGAGTTCTTGGGTTAGTAGATGTAGAACAGTTGAGGCAGCAGGTTCAGATCACAAGGAAAACATGGGAGTAAGCGATAGGGATGGATCTGAGACAAAGAGGGACAAATAAAGACCTGACCAGAGATAGATTAGTTTGGAAGTCAATTTCTAAAAGCCATCCAATGCATGCCAGCATGTAAAACAGACGTTAAACATGGGCGCATCTTATTTTAGATGCATTCACACATCTCAATAAGAGGCTCTGTCTGTGTGACACACTTAATTTTAAGATAGCATTTTAAATTCTAAATGTGCATAAATGTATTTGCTTTTCTTTTGTGGTGGGAAATATTGCATTGGTCGTACATCCACTTAATTAATTTTGTTCGATTTTTACATTCAGGAATTTCTGTAAAAAAAAATTTTATTTGAAAACGTGTGGTCAGAAAAACAGATTTACGTTTGGAGTTCACGTGAATATATTTATAAATTCAAAGAGAATTCTCTCTCAAGTTGTCCGGCGTTTTGTTAACGTTTGCAGCTGGTGATCAAATACTTATATACGGTTTGAAAAAGAAAATGGACTCATTGATATCATCAAGGTCTTCATTGTAAATGGCGGTTTCTTTAGGTGCATACATTATCGATTCTTTCAACACGTTCTTTACTTGTTTGTGTCAAAGGAAGAGGCAGAGATCGAATATACAATGTCTGTTCCAAAAAATCCAGACTGAAGCTGTGTTTGCCAAAACAAATACGTGGCAATGGATAAAATGTTAATTTTCTTCAAATTATGACCAATCATCATAGTCGGTTTAATGTCCTTTTACATGCTGGCATGTTTTGGACGGCTTTTAGAAATTGACTTCCAAACTAACTTATCTTTAGCCAGGTCTTCATGTATCACATTTTCTCTCAAATCCATCCTTATCACTTCCTCCAATTAGGATTTCAAAAAGTTGTGAGTCAAGCTATGGTGAGAAACAGAAGCTCTAGGGTTAGAAACAGAAGCTTATGGGGAAACCACATCTTTAAGCACATTAATACTAAATAAATAACTTTAAAAATAATGACCATTGCTAACATCTTCTTTAATTGGAAGAAGCTGACATGAATATTTATGAGTTACTATGACAACAGATGCATCCATGAACTATGTGATGAATCTCAAGGCACTTTTGTGCAGCTACAGTCTATAGTTAGATTCTCCATAGTCAATGGCCGTCCGTGCCTGGCTAAGAGTCACATCTTTCACAAGGTAACCCTGTTAATATGTATGGTCATAGTAAAAACACGGCAGATCTAGAGGAGTTTAACCTTGATAAAAAAAATCCTTCTGTTTTTTTTACGGGTAGTTGTAGTTTTTGTAACAATCATTGAAAAATGAATACTTTCTTTAATTTTTTTTTATGCAAATCGCTCCAGACAATGCATGAAGCCACTTGATGTAATGAGCTAAAAAAAAAAATTACCACTTCAAGCCATCGATAAGTGTTAGATAGATTCCGGTCTAGAAAACAGCAATTCTTCCCCGTTTGTCAGAAACACTGATCATGAAATGTGAGGATTAAAAGACAAAATAAGGGAAAACGAGAGTTATAAGGCTGCGGAAAGTAAACCCAAGGTTCACTTTCTACTCTTTTTTGGTGGAAAGAAGGTGGCAGCATTGGGGAAGATCATCCTGCATGACATCCGGAGGGTGCATTGCTCCACTTAGCAGAGAACCATAATACATCTATAGTAGTGTCGCACATAGATATGATCAGCCATCGAAAGATTCAAATGACAGTTTTGGGGAAGGAATGAGTCAGAGGAATCCAAGAAGAATTCTCGACCTGAAAAAAACAAAAAGATGACAACAACTGATGTTATCTTTTTGGTGTATAACTAGTAGGACAATAGAAACATATTATGATTATTACTTTTATTATTTCTCTAGCAGGGTCACCCGGCGTTGCCCAGGGGAATAGTAATCTATTTTTTATCAATAACAATTAATTTTCTACTCTTATCACACAAAGTAAATCTTACTGTAAAAAACGAAACAACTAATTGAGGTAAAATTTACGAAAACAATTAATATGCGAGTTAAATCTTACTTAAAGAACAAATACCCGAGTAAAGTTTTACAAAAATATATATATATATATATATATATATATATATATTATAAATATATATTTATATATATCACCCTAAAATGAAACTGATGTATAGTGTAGGTGTTTTCAAGACACTCTAATCCAAGAACTCTTTTATTATTTGGGAACTTTTGCTGATGATTTTGTAGTGTTGCAGAGACGATATTGACATACAAATGTTGTTTGGCACAAAACAAATGAAACAAACCGTTAAATATATCTCACAGAAATTAAACATTTTAGGAAATGTGAAAAAATAAAAATTAAAGTAATAAAACAAACCATGGTTATTGGAATATAATAAAAAACTGTCTTATATTTTGCTCTGTTATCAATAATTGACAAGCATTGAGCTGAATCTTCAAAGGAGACTACAAAGTAAAAGGATCTGATGATATATGGTAGTACATATTTTGTCTTTAATAATTCATTATATATATATATATATATATATATATATGTTTATGTACGTATTACTTCAAAACATAAACTAAGCTTCTCTTTCTCCTGAATCTGTAAATGAAGCATCTGTGTGCCCATAGATTAATTTCTATTTTAGTCACAAAAATATTAAGAACAAGGGAACATTGTTTGTGTTTATTAAAAATGAAAGAAATTCTTTCCTTTAATTTTTATTATCAGTTATTAAGATTAAGCCTCCCTTTCTTTGCTCATAAAAAAAAAATTTGCATATGTGATTATTGAAGGTTCACGTTTATTATGTATATTATGAAACTGTTTGATATTTGCAGTTGAATAAAAGAAACCAGCCCGTCAAATCTCAGAATGTTGATCAGCTCAGACAGGAAGTTGTTGATTTGTAAAATCAGTTAAAGGAAGTAGACCAAGAAATTTCTGAACTAAAAAGTATGTATGTATACAGCTTCTTTATTAAACAAGTCCTATTTACTTGCCTCCCCACAAGGGCAAATTTAGACTCAAGGTAGGTTTTTAATGTGGAGAAAATCCAAACCCCCACATCCCACCCAAAAAAAAAGAAGGGGCGCTCTAGATTGGAAGAAAAATAGAAATTGCTTTGAATCCTATGATTCTCTTTGTTTTTATACAATGTGTTCTCAGAAAGTTCTCACTAAAAGAAATTTCAAATCATGTGGTAGACATGATGGAATGTTCATCAACAAACCTCATGGATGAGTTTATAAACATTTTTCTCCACTGAGATTTTACTGGTGATTGGTCGCATCATCTTGAACCATCTTTAACTAACCTTGACCCATGCATGTTACATTTTGGCATTAAACTACAAAGGTTTGATATGCCATAAAATAATCTTTTCCCACTCTTTCTGCCCCTCTTATTCTCTATCTTTTATTCATTCTTTCCCATTTCTTCACTCTCTCGGACTCCAGTCGTGGCATCGTTGTTGGTTGTTGCTCGTATTGTAATAATCAGAAAGAAAAGCTCATGCAGAGATTTTGTCTTCTTTCCAGAAACGAACGGAAATAATGAAGCCAGGGTGTTTTGATGTTAAAACAGCCAGGGCTGCTTTATTGCAAGATAGTCATGGATCATTTTGTGCGGAGAGAGAGAAAGAAAGAGGGAATTGATCTTAATTCTACCTATAAATAATATAGTGTACTAGCTGTACCTACCCGACGTTGCCCAGGATGCAGTGAAGTCATTTTAATTTTTATTTGTTTGCACATTTTTTTAAACTTATACAGAAAAAGAAATACAGTTTTAGTTGTAATATGAGTTGTTCCCCTTGATTATTTATTTCCCATATTTTTATATGTCAGTTCTTCTCCATCGCTTCTTTGATCATGCTTTTTGCTTTACATGAAGAGCCGTTCTTTTTCCCTATAACTTTACTGCCTTTTGTCTTGTCTTTTACTTATGTTCCCATGCTGTACAAGTCTTAGTCATCTCACCTTTGATGTTTTCCAGCTCCAATTTGTCTTGAAGCCGCCTGGTTCGTCTGCAGCCGCATATCACTCATTTATTTATAGTAGCTAACACCCCCACCTGAATGTATTACATAAGGATACATGAAACAATTTATATCAGATTTTGATGTTTTGTGTTCATTTATTTTATTTTTTTTTGTTCAGGGGAATGAAGCCAGAAGAACTCCAGGTTCACATAGAGAAACGTCACGATTATAATGAGATGAAGGACATCGGACAAATCCTCCTGGGAAGATTAGGCTTGTGTCCAGTTGTATTTATCATTTAAATAAAATGTATTTTCTGATTGTTAGGATTGCATTTGTTGATAAATTTAGATAAAAAACAATTTTAATTCAGCATTTCGGGCAAATTAGTGTATGTAAGTTTCGTGGGTTTCTTGTTCTATTTTCGTATATATATTTTTTTTTCTAGAGTATTATGAAATAATAATTTTATATAAATTCCTAATGCGATTATATATATATATATATATATATATATATATATATACTTTATATATAATTAGATTTGTTCTTTCCACAGTAACTTTGACTACACTAGAAAAATAATCAAGTGCATCACAGGCTAAACTGACCCGCTCTGCAAACTATCCAGTTCCCCCTGTGTGTTCCTACAAAAGATAAAGTTTCTACAAATCCATTCTCTAATTATTACATTTTATACTAGCAAACTTACTCGCACAAAAATAACTTACAAAGAGGAGATAGCTCACCTTTTTACCCACTCTAATTTTTCTACTAATCGTTCCACCTACAACATAATGATTTCTTTACATGGGCAAAATTTTCACAAATCACCGGTAGATAAAAGAATAACAGAATAGTATTCTTTCATTCCTCAACCATTGTATTTCTAAATTATGATACACAGAAGTAGTTTAAAATCAAACACACAGGCAAGCATAATCCATTCTGACTACATGGAACCATAAAACATTGTAAGATATTTTTCCACGTTTTTAAATGATCATTTTAAACTAATGTTTATTTACTCTGTCCAAATACTTATTCTAATAATTTCTTCTTTCATTACAAAAAATACTAAACAGAAGATTTTCTTTCTTTCATGCACATAATGACTTCATCTTTTACGTTAGCAAATGGGATACAAATCATGTAATGTCAAAATATCAGACTGATATTTCAACGCCTTTTTAGTTTGTGGGGGTCTGAATACCAACTACTTCATAACCGATTTTAAAACATTTAACAAGGTGATTTGAGGTACTTAAATTAGTAGACTCATAAAAATAAACAATAAACCTTTTCATACTCAAAACTTTATTTAGACCAGTTGAACATTCAGTCTAATTGGTGGGACAATAATAATCTTTTCATTCTTCTGATTTTGGAAGATTTACTTGGTTCAGACTAAGGATTCACTTATTAGGCCATTACATGTTAACATTAAAAATATTTTTAAAATTTGATATTTTCCTTAAATACAAGATGTTAAAAGTACTTTGATTAATTATCAATCATACTGACATGAAAACATGAAAAATGTCAAAAGTTAAGAAATCGCAACATGTCCGGACCTTACAGAAATCGCTTATTTTAGCCAATTTTTAAATGTCGAGATATTTGACATATTTCTAAATTAAAAATGTAAAAAGTACTTAAAACCTATTTTACACTGACTTTCAATCATACTGACGTGAAATTAATAAAAAAAAAATTTTTTTTTAATTTCGAAAATCGCAACATGTCAAAACCTTACCAAAATAACAGACTTTAGGCAATTTTTAAATGTCCAGATATTTGATATATTTTTTAAATTCAACGTACTTTAAACCTATTTTCGACTGATTTTCTATCATACTTACATGAAAAGACGTAAAATAAAAAATTGTCAAAAAATCGAAAATCGCGACATATCGCTACAGAAATCGCTTATTTTTGCCAATTATGAAATCTCAAGATATTTGATATATTTTTGAAATTCAACGTGTAAAAAGGACTTTAAACCTATTTTCGACTGATTTTCTATCATACTGACATGAAACGACGTAAAATAAAAAATTGTCAAAAAAATGAAAATGTGACATATCCATACCTTACAGAAATTGCTAATTTTAGCCAATTTTGAAATCTCCAGATATTTGATATATTTTTGAAATTCAACGTGTAAAAAGTACTTTAAACCTATTTTCGACTGATTTTCTATCATATTGACATGAAAAAACGTAATAAAAAAAAGATTTTTAAATCAAAATCGCGACATATCTGTACCTTAGAAAAATCGCTTATTTTAGCCAATTTTGAAATCTCCAGATATTTGATATATTTTTGAAATTCAACGTGTAAAAAGTACTTTAAACCTATTTTCAACTGATTTTCTATCATACTGACATAAAAAGATGTAAAATAATAAATTGTAACAAAATTGAAAATCGCGACATATCCGTACCTTACAGAAATCGCTTATTTTAGCCAATTTTGAAATCTCCAGATATTTGATATATTTTTAAATTCAACGTGTAAAAAGTACTTTAAACCTATTTTAGACTGATTTTCCATCATACTTACATGAAACGACGTAAAATAAAAAATTGTCAAAAAATCGAAAATCGCAACATATCTGTACCTTACAGAAATTGCTAATTTTAGCCAATTTTGAAATCTCCATATATTTGATATATATTTGATATATTTTTAAAATTCAACGTGGAAAAAGTACTTTGAACCTATTTCTGACTGATTTTCTCTCATACTGACATGAAAAGACGTAAAATAAAAAAATTGTCAAAAAATCGAAAATCGCAACATATCTGTACTTTACAGAAATCGCTTATTTTAGCCAATTTTTAAGTCTCCAGATATTTGATATATTTTTAAAATTCAACGTGGAAAAAGTACTTTTAACCTATTTCTGACTGATTTTCTATCATACTGACATGATAAGACGTAAAATAAAAAATTGTCAAAAAATCGAAAATCGCGACATATCTGTACCTTACAGAAATTCCTCATTTTAGCCAATTTTGAAATCTCCAGATATTTTATATTCAACGTGTAAAAAGTACTTTAAACCTATTTTCGACTGATTTTCTATAATACTGACATGAAATGACGTAAAATAAAAAATTGTCAAAAAATTGAAAATCGCGACATATCCGTACCTTACAGAAATCGCTTATCTTAGCTAATTTTGAAATCTCCAGATATTTGATATATTTTTGAAATTAAACATGTAAAAAGTACTTTAAACCTATTTTCGACTGATTTCTATCTATATTTCTAAACGACGTAAAATAAAAAATTGTCAAAAAACTGAAAATCGCGACATCTGTACCTTACAGAAATTGCTAATTTTAGCCAATTTTGAAATCTCCAGATATTTGATATATTTTTGAAATTCAACGTGTAAAAAGTACTTTAAACCTATTTTCGACTGATTTTCTATCATACTGACATGAAAAGACGTCAAATAAATTGTCAAAAAATCGAAAATCGCGACATATCTGTACCTTACAGAAATCGCTTATCTTAGCCAATTTTGAAATCTCCAGATATTTGATATATTTTTGATATTCAAAGTATAAAAAGTACTTTTAACCTATTTTCAACTGATTTTCTATCATACTGACATTAAACGACGTAAAATAAAAAATTGTCAAAAAATTGAAAATCGCGACATATCTGTACCTTACAGAAATTGCTAATTTTAGCCAATTTTGAAATCTCCAGATATTTGATATATTTTTGAACTTCAATGTCTAAAATATACTTTAAACCCATTCTCGACTGATTTTCTATCATACTAACATTAAAAGACGAAGAAAAAAAAAATGTCAAAAAATTGAAAATCGCGACATATCCGTACCTTACAGAAATCGGGAATTTTAGCCAATTTTTGAATCTCGACATATTTAGTATTGTTTTGAAATGAAAGGTCTAAAAAGTACTTTAAACCTATTTTCGATTGATTTTCTATCATACTAACATGAAAAGACGAAGAAAAAAAAATGTCACAAAATTGAAAATCGCGACATATCCGTACCTTACAGAAAGCGGGAATTTTAGCCAATTTTTAAATCTTGACATATTTGGTATTGTTTTGAAATGAAAGGTCTAAAAAGTACTTTAAACCTATTTTCGACTGATTTTCTATCATACTAACATGAAAAGACAAAGAAAAAAAAAATGTCAAAAAATTGAAAATCGCGACATATCCGTACCTTACAGAAATCGGGAATTTTAGCCAATTTTTAAATCTCGACATATTTGGTATTGTTTCAGAATTCAAGGTCTAAAAAGTACTTTAAACCTATTTTCGACTGATTTACTATAATACTAACATGAAAAGACGAAGAAAAAAAAAATGTCACAAAATTGAAAATCGCGACATATCCGTACCTTACAGAAATCGGGAATTTTAGCCAATTTTTAAATCGTCAGATATTTGGTATTGTTTTGAAATTCAAGGTCCAAAAAGTACTTTAAACCTATTTTCGACTGATTTTCTATCATACTAACATGAAAAGACGAAGAAAAAAAAATTTCAAAAAATTGAAAATCGGGACATATCCGTACCTAACAGAAATCGGGAATTTTAGCCAATTTTAAAATCTCCAGATATTTGGTATTGTTTTGAAATTCATGGTCTAAAAAGTACTTTAAACATATTTTCGACTGATTTTCTATCATACTAACATGAAAAGACAAAGAAAAAAAAAATGTCAAAAAATTGAAAATCGCGACATATCCGTACCTTACAGAAATCGGGAATTTTAGCCAATTTTTAAATCTCGACATATTTGGTATTGTTTCAAAATTCAAGGTCTAAAAAGTACTTTAAACCTATTTTCGACTGATTTACTATAATACTAACATGAAAAGACGAAGAAAAAAAAAATGTCAAAAAATTGAAAATCGCGACATATCCGTACCTTACAGAAATCGGGAATTTTTAGCCAATTTTTAAATCTTCAGATATTTGGTATTGTTTTGAAATTCAAGGTCTAAAAAGTACTTTAAACCTATTTTCGACTGATTTTCTATCATACTAACATGAACTGACGAAGAAAAAAAAAATGTCACAAAATTGGAGATCGCGACATATCCGTACCTTACAGAAATCGGGAATTTTAGCCAATTTTTAAATCGTCAGATATTTGGTATTGTTTTGAAATAAAAGGTCTAAAAAGTACTTTAAACCTATTTTCGACTGATTTTCTATCATACTAACATGAAAAAACAAAGAAAAAAAAAATGTCAAAAAATTGAAAATCGCGACATATCCGTACCTTACAGAAATCGGGAATTTTAGCCAATTTTAAAATCTCCAGATATTTGGTATTGTTTTGAAATTCAAGGTCTAAAAAGTACTTTAAACCTATTTTCGACTGATTTTCTATCATACTAACATGAAAAGACGAATAAAAAAAAAATGTCACAAAATTGAAAATCGCGACATATCTGTACCTTACAGAAATCGGGAATTTTAGCCAATTTTTAAATCGTCAGATATTTGGTATTGTTTTGAAATGAAAGGTCTAAAAAGTACTTTAAACCTATTTTCGACTGATTTTCTATCATACTAACATGAAAAGACAAAGAAAAAAAAAATGTCACAAAATTGAAAATCGCGACATATCCGTACCTTACAGAAATCGGGAATTTTAGCCAATGTTTAAATCTCCAGATATTTGGTATTGTTTTGAAATGAAAGGTCTAAAAAGTACTTTAAACCTATTTTCGACTGATTTTCTATCATACTAACATGAAAAGACGAAGAAAAAAAAAGTGTCACGAAACTGAAAGTCGGGACATATCCGTACCTTACAGAAATCGGGAATTTTAGCCAATTTTTAAATCTCCAGATATTTGGTATTGTTTTGAAATTCAAGGTCTAAAAAGTACTTTAAACCTATTTTTGACTGATTTTCTATCATACTAACATGAAAAGACAAATAAAAAAAAAATGTCACAAAATTGAAAATCGCGACATATCCGTACCTTACAGAAATCGGGAATTTTAGCCAATTTTTAAATCTCGACATATTTGGTATTGTTTTGAAATTCAAGGTCTAAAAAGTACTTTAAACCTATTTTCGACTGATTTTCTATCATACTAACATTAAAAAACGAAGAAAAAAAAAATGTCACAAAATTGAAAATCGCGACATATCCGTAATTTACAGAAATCGGGAATTTTAGCCAATTTTTAAATCTCCAGATATTTGGTATTGTTTTGAAATGAAAGGTCTAAAAAGTACTTTAAACCTATTTTGAACTGATTTTCTATCATACTAACATGAAAAGACAAAGAAAGAAAAAAATGTCACAAAATTGAAAATCGCGACATATCCGTACCTTACAGAAATCGGGAATTTTAGCCAATTTTTAAATCTTCCGATATTTGGTATTGTTTTGAAATTCAAGGTCTAAAAAGTACTTTAAACCTATTTTCGACTGATTTACTATAATACTAACATTAAAAGACGAAGAAAAAAAAATGTCAAAAAATTGAAAATCGCGACATATCCGTACCTTACAGAAATCGGGAATTTTAGCCAATTTTTAAATCTCGACATATTTGGTATTGTTTTGAAATTCAAGGTCTAAAAAGTACTTTAAACCTATTTTCGACTGATTTTCTATCATACTAACATGAAAAGACGAATAAAAAAAAAATGTCACAAAATTGAAAATCGCGACATATCCGTACCTTACAGAAATCTGGAATTTTAGCCAATTTTTAAATCTCGACATATTTGGTATTGTTTTGAAATGAAAGGTCTAAAAAGTACTTTAAACCTATTTTCGACTGATTTACTATAATACTAACATTAAAAAACGAAGAAAAAAAAAATGTCACAAAATTGAAAATCGCGACATATCCGTAATTTACAGAAATCGGGAATTTTAGCCAATTTTTAAATCGTCAGATATTTGGTATTGTTTTGAAATGAAAGGTCTAAAAAGTACTTTAAACCTATTTTGAACTGATTTTCTATCATACTAACATGAAAAGACAAAGAAAAAAAAAATGTCACAAAATTGAAAATCGCGACATATCCGTACCTTACAGAAATCGGGAATTTTAGCCAATTTTTAAATCTTCCGATATTTGGTATTGTTTTGAAATTCAAGGTCTAAAAAGTACTTTAAACCTATTTTCGACTGATTTACTATAATACTAACATTAAAAGACGAAGAAAAAAAAATGTCAAAAAATTGAAAATCGCGACATATCCGTACCTTACAGAAATCGGGAATTTTAGCCAATTTTTAAATCTCGACATATTTGGTATTGTTTTGAAATTCAAGGTCTAAAAAGTACTTTAAACCTATTTTCGACTGATTTTCTATCATACTAACATGAAAAGACGAATAAAAAAAAAATGTCACAAAATTGAAAATCGCGACATATCCGTACCTTACAGAAATCGGGAATTTTAGCCAATTTTTAAATCTCGACATATTTGGTATTGTTTTGAAATGAAAGGTCTAAAAAGTACTTTAAACCTATTTTCGACTGATTTACTATAATACTAACATGAAAAGACGAAGAAAAAAAAAATGTCACAAAATTGGAGATCGCGACATATCCGTACCTTACAGAAATCGGGAATTTTAGCCAATTTTTAAATCGTCAGATATTTGGTATTGTTTTGAAATAAAAGGTCTAAAAAGTACTTTAAACCTATTTTCGACTGATTTTCTATCATACTAACATGAAAAAACAAAGAAAAAAAAAATGTCAAAAAATTGAAAATCGCGACATATCCGTACCTTACAGAAATCGGGAATTTTAGCCAATTTTTAAATCTCCAGATATTTGGTATTGTTTTGAAATTCAAGGTCTAAAAAGTACTTTAAACCTATTTTCGACTGATTTTCTATCATACTAACATGAAAAGACGAATAAAAAAAAAATGTCACAAAATTGAAAATCGCGACATATCCGTACCTTACAGAAATCGGGAATTTTAGCCAATTTTTAAATCGTCAGATATTTGGTATTGTTTTGAAATGAAAGGTCTAAAAAGTACTTTAAACCTATTTTCGACTGATTTTCTATCATACTAACATGAAAAGACAAAGAAAAAAAAAATGTCAAAAAATTGAAAATCGCGACATATCCGTACCTTACAGAAATCGGGAATTTTAGCCAATTTTTAAATCTCGACATATTTGGTATTGTTTCAGAATTCAAGGTCTAAAAAGTACTTTAAACCTATTTTCGACTGATTTACTATAATACTAACATGAAAAGACGAAGAAAAAAAAAATGTCACAAAATTGAAAATCGCGACATATCCGTACCTTACAGAAATCGGGAATTTTAGCCAATGTTTAAATCTCCAGATATTTGGTATTGTTTTGAAATGAAAGGTCTAAAAAGTACTTTAAACCTATTTTCGACTGATTTTCTATCATACTAACATGAAAAGACGAAGAAAAAAAAAGTGTCACGAAACTGAAAGTCGGGACATATCCGTACCTTACAGAAATCGGGAATTTTAGCCAATTTTTAAATCTCCAGATATTTGGTATTGTTTTGAAATTCAAGGTCTAAAAAGTACTTTAAACCTATTTTCGACTGATTTTCTATCATACTAACATGAAAAGACAAATAAAAAAAAAATGTCACAAAATTGAAAATCGCGACATATCCGTACCTTACAGAAATCGGGAATTTTAGCCAATTTTTAAATCTCGACATATTTGGTATTGTTTCAGAATTCAAGGTCTAAAAAGTACTTTAAACCTATTTTCGACTGATTTACTATAATACTAACATGAAAAGACGAAGAAAATAAAAATGTCAAAAAATTGAAAATCGCGACATATCCGTACCTTACAGAAATCGGGAATTTTAGCCAATTTTTAAATCTCGACATATTTGGTATTGTTTCGAAATTCAAGGTCTAAAAAGTACTTTAAACCTATTTTCGACTGATTTACTATAATACTAACATGAAAAGACAAAGAAAAAAAAATGTCACAAAATTGAAAATCGCGACATATCCGTACCTTACAGAAATCGGGAATTTTAGCCAATTTTTAAATCTCGACATATTTGGTATTGTTTTGAAATTCAAGGTCTAAAAAGTACTTTAAACCTATTTTCGACTGATTTTCTATCATACTAACATTAAAAAACGAAGAAAAAAAAAATGTCACAAAATTGAAAATCGCGACATATCCGTAATTTACAGAAATCGGGAATTTTAGCCAATTTTTAAATCGTCAGATATTTGGTATTGTTTTGAAAT
Organism: Sepiola atlantica; assembly: GCA_963556195.1. Lineage (NCBI taxonomy): Eukaryota > Metazoa > Mollusca > Cephalopoda > Sepiida > Sepiolidae > Sepiola > Sepiola atlantica. The sequence goes on from OY744536.1 coordinate 477,753, forward strand.
GAAAGGTCTAAAAAGTACTTTAAACCTATTTTGAACTGATTTTCTATCATACTAACATGAAAAGACAAAGAAAAAAAAAATGTCACAAAATTGAAAATCGCGACATATCCGTACCTTACAGAAATCGGGAATTTTAGCCAATTTTTAAATCTTCCGATATTTGGTATTGTTTTGAAATTCAAGGTCTAAAAAGTACTTTAAACCTATTTTCGACTGATTTACTATAATACTAACATTAAAAGACGAAGAAAAAAAAAATGTCAAAAAATTGAAAATCGCGACATATCCGTACCTTACAGAAATCGGGAATTGTAGCCAATTTTTAAATCTCGACATATTTGGTATTGTTTTTAAATTCAAGGTCTAAAAAGTACTTTAAACCTATTTTCGACTGATTTTCTATCATACTAACATGAAAAGACAAAGAAAAAAAAATGTCACAAAATTGAAAATTGCGACATATCCGTACCTTACAGAAACTGGGAATTTTAGCCAATTTTTAAATCTCCAGATATTTGGTATTGTTTTGAAATTCAAGGTCTAAAAAGTACTTTAAACCTATTTTCGACTGATTTTCTATCATACTAACATTAAAAGACGAAGAAAAAAAAAATGTCACAAAATTGAAAATCGCGACATATCCGTAATTTACAGAAATCGGGAATTTTAGCCAATTTTTAAATCGTCAGATATTTGGTATTGTTTTGAAATGAAAGGTCTAAAAAGTACTTTAAACCTATTTTGAACTGATTTTCTATCATACTAACATGAAAAGACAAAGAAAAAAAAAATGTCAAATAATTGAAAATCGCGACATATCCGTACCTTACAGAAATCGGGAATTTTAGCCAATTTTTAAATCTTCCGATATTTGGTATTGTTTTGAAATTCAAGGTCTAAAAAGTACTTTAAACCTATTTTCGACTGATTTACTATCATACTAACATTAAAAGACGAAGAAAAAAAAATGTCAAAAAATTGAAAATCGCGACATATCTGTACCTTACAGTTATCGGGAATTTTAGCCAATTTTTAAATCTCGACATATTTGGTATTGTTTTGAAATTCAAGGTCTAAAAAGTACTTTAAACCTATTTTCGACTGATTTACTATCATACTAACATTAAAAGACGAAGAAAAAAAAATGTCAAAAAATTGAAAATCGCGACATATCTGTACCTTACAGTTATCGGGAATTTTAGCCAATTTTTAAATCTCGACATATTTGGTATTGTTTTGAAATGAAAGGTCTAAAAAGTACTTTAAACCTATTTTCGACTGATTTTCTATCATACTAACATGAAAAGACGAAGAAAATAAAAATGTCAAAAAATTGAAAATCGCGACATATCCGTACCTTACAGAAATCGGGAATTTTAGCCAATTTTTAAATCTCGACATATTTGGTATTGTTTCGAAATTCAAGGTCTAAAAAGTACTTTAAACCTATTTTCGACTGATTTTCTATCATACTAACATGAAAAGACGAAGAAAAAAAAAATGTCACAAAATTGAAAATCGCGACATATCCGTACCTTACAGAAATCGGGAATTTTAGCCAATTTTGAAATCTCGACATATTTGGTATTGTTTTGAAATTCAAGGTCTAAAAAGTACTTTAAACCTATTTTCGACTGATTTTCTATCATACTAACATGAAAAGACGAAGAAAAAAAAAATGTCACAAAATTGAAAATCGCGACATATCCGTACCTTACAGAAATCGGGAATTTTAGCCAATTTTTAAATCTTCCGATATTTGGTATTGTTTTGAAATGAAAGGTCTAAAAAGTACTTTAAACCTATTTTCGACTGATTTTCTATCATACTAACATGAAAAGACGAAGAAAAAAAAAATGTCACAAAATTGAAAATCGCGACATATCCGTACCTTACAGAAATCGGGAATTTTAGCCAATTTTGAAATCTTGACATATTTAGTATTGTTTTGAAATTCAAGGTCTAAAAAGTACTTTAAACCTATTTTCGACTGATTTTCTATCATACTAACATGAAAAGACGAAGAAGAAAAAAATGTCAAAAAATTGAAAATCGCGACATATCCGTACCTTACAGAAATCGGGAATTTTAGCCAATTTTTGAATCATTCAAGATAATTTGCACTCAATACGCCTTATCATAGATAAAGTCGACACAGAAGCTGCGCTGATCAATTTAGATCATTCCAAAGCATTCGATAGAGTGGACCATCATTACTTGGAGGCTGTTTTGTCTGCGGCCGGTTTTGGCCCGCAATTTCACTCTTGGATTCGTGTCTTGTATGCGAACCCCGGTTTGCTGGTGGAAGTGAACGGTGTGAGGGCTAAGCCTTTTAGTTTATCCAGATGTCTTTGTCAGGGATATCCGCTTTCACCGATGCTTTATGTGCTTGTGTTGGAGCCTTCCTTCACAGGCTAAGGGTGAATCCGGTCCTGCATGGGATTACTTTGACAGGGGGGCTTGCACAACGTTAAAGTACTCCTCCTTTGCCGACGACTTGACTGTGCTTGTAACGATCAGTGCCGAGATTAGTGTCGTCGACGGGAAAATCAGAATGTATGAAACGATAACAGGGGTCAAAATTAACTGCAACAAGTCTGTGGGCTTGTGCATTGGTGGTTGGAAGGGTGTATCCCTACAGGGGCCCTTTAGCTGAACTGATGGTTGAAAAGGCTTCTTATAATTGTTAAAGGAAAGGAGTTTTGTCTTGGTAACATTAAATGTTACCATCCATTTATGTCCCTATTCCACTACAGACTGGAGTTCATTTTCTAAGTATTCAGCCATTGCCTTGGATTTGTGTGTGTTCGTTTTACCCACATGTTGAGAATAGAGCATGGTGTCATCAGCAAATATACCCATCTCGGACACAATTTCATCAGGGAAGTCGTTCACGAAAATCAGGAACAATAATGGTCCAAGGAACGACCCCCTGTGTGATGTTGTTTAGATATTTGGCTATCGAGGACAACCTGGATATTTCTTTTAGCTAAGAAGGATATGATTATACTAAATATTCGTTCAGTAATACCATACAAATTAATTTTTATGAGACCTTCATGCCAGACCTTGTCAAAGACTTTGTATATATATCAAGCATCAGCCTTGTCCAGTGTATGCGTTCAGAGATGACTGTTAGGATATCCGCAGTAGAACGGGCTTTCCTAAATCTATACTGCTGGTCAGAAAGAAGTTTAGAATTAACGAGGTGGTGAGCTATCGCTAGATTGATTAATGATTCAAAGATTTTAGGGAAGAGTGATGGGGGCGATAATTTTGCGGGTCAGTTATTTCACCAGTATTCTTGAACACTTGTACCACAGAGGCAATTTTCCAGCTATTAGGGAAGCAAGATTCAGCAAGGCATTTGTTGTAGAGCTTCAATATATATGTCTAAATAGTGAATACTACTAAGGGAGGTAATTCAGTATATAACATCAAGTCTCTGCTTATTCTGCCATTGTTTCCGGTCATCTTCGACTTCTCTTTGCTAATGGACTTAAGCAATGTCATTTCAGGAGAAGTGCAGTTAGGAATTGCTCAACCCTTGCTTCACGATAGACTCCTTGCGCATTCACCCTTACAGGGGGTATCATTGTCTTTCGAGACAGAAGGGGACCTTAGAACATTAGGCGCAGCCGATTCAAAGTATTATATAAAAAGTGAGGATTGTTTGTGGTGGCTTAATGTAAAGTTGCAATAAACGACCATTATGGTAAAAGCTGATTTTGACGCTCACCTGAGAAATGGCCTCTGATTGGGCAAGCCAGAAAGGAAGTAAAATGCTTGCACCAATCAGCGATGAGCTTAGAAATTACGCATAGATTTAAAATCGTTAACCGCGACCTGTTGTCGTTTGTAGTACAGCTGCTACAAATCAATCGCAATTCAATCATCTAAGGACGACCACCTGTGGCCCTGAGAGCTCAGTCAAGTCCTCCATGACGGTTGTTGTCCAGATTCTCAGCTGTCTACTGATACGCCTGAGCCACCCAGGCAAAGGAGGATTACGCCGCAAATTAATTCTCTCTCTGAACGACGAGCTGCAATCCCAAACCATCAATGATGTCGCTGCAATCCCAAACCATCAATGATGTCGCTGCCAGAAGATAGATAGCAGAGACTTCAGATTGAGATGTTAGCAGAAAAAAGAAGTTGAGACACAGTCGGCGTGTCAGCGACGCAACATGTGGCGGAGGCAGTCATTATCAAAGACTCCAAATTTCTGACGATCAATAACACTTATGTTTCGACCGGACAACAGATAGATAGACATACAGGTTTGTTGATATTGAGATCTCTTGATGCACACACCAGAACTGTTCAAGGTATACAAAGGAGAATATTGCAGCCCCAACTCAACGATCGACCATCACCGCAGCTCTGCCTGGACGAAACAAAAGTGAATCGAAAGTACATGAATTATTGTTGTGAATCCTAATTTTTTGTTCACAAAATTCTTCATTTTTTTTTTAACTAAGATCCTGAAAAATAAATGCTTACTTGTGAAAATGAAAAGATTTAAACACTAATTGGTAGAGCTTACTTGGTAGATGGTCCTGGGTATGACCTTAAAAGAAATCCAGTGGTGAGGCCTCCATTTGGGAGCTGTGGAGTTGCCCCTTAGTTGCCATTGCTCCCAGGTTCACTCTGGCTCGGAGTGGTAGTACCTGTAAGGGCCCCATCTATGGGTCAAATAGAACCTACTGGCGCTACCAAACCAGGCTGTCTGAAGTTATTGACTTTCTGACTCAAAATGCACCAAACATTGATGTCTTATTGTTTTTTTTTTCTCCTTTGCAAAACTCAATCATGTTCTGCAAAATCCAAAACAAAAAACAACAATTTCCCTCCCTCCCCTCTTCTTCCCTCTCTCCTCTTTCTCTCCCTCCTTTCACTCAACCAAACACCATGAATAAATACTTAAACATATAAAGAACTTCAAGCATAAAAACTTTTACCAAAATGACCAGAATCGGCATTAAATAACCCGAAAAAGGTTGATATGTCGTAAAACAAAACAACCAACCAACCTTACTTGGTAGAGAACTTGGTAGAACTAATTGGTAGAACTTGAAAAGTTTAAGTATTTTATGTTGCTACATAAGAAAGTTGCCAAGTTCTTCTTGATGGTTGCTGTTCAGATCCTCAGCTGTCCACCAATACGCTAGAGCCACCCAGGCAGAGAGATAGGAAGTCAGGATTAAATTGCAGATTAACTTTTCCTCCGCGTAATGAGCTGCATACCCAAACCATCGAAGACGTTGCTGCAACAGTACAGATTGTAGCGTTGCTGGTTTGTCGGTTTAATTATTGTGTTTCCATTAGTGTCCGGCTCGCGGGGTAACGGCTTCACATACATAACAATTCAAGTAGGAACACAGAAATAAATAAGAGAGACAAACAGTTGATGCATGCGCTCCGATTGCTTCCTTCGTAAGAGGTCGATTGACACGTAAGCATTTATTTATATAGCATGAGAAATATACAAGGGAGATAACTACAGAATGTAAGGGAGGTAATTAGAATACACTTGTATCTCGGGTATAAACATTGTTGCCGTTTCCAAATGCACGAAAGGCACGACACTACACAGATGTCAGAGACTTTAAATTGAGGTGTTGGCAGAGAACAGCAGTTGGGACACGGTTGATGCAGTGGAGGCAGTCATTGTCAAAGACTTCCAGCTTCTGCCGATCATTCATCAAACAAATCTGTGAGAGGAATTGGTATCTTGCAGAGCAAAGAACATCATCACGAATTGTCTTGCAGACAGAAACAGGATACTTTTTCCACCATTGCACATCAATTTTATTTTTATTTAGACTTTGTACATTCTGTATTTAAATATTTTAATTTGTTGTATTCTATATATTGGTCCCCCGATTTATAAAATCGGGGGACTTATGTTTTGAGGCATGTCCGTCCGTCCGTCCGTCCGGATTTTTCTCCGCAACCATCCATTGAATTTCTCTGAAATTTTGCATGAAGTTGTAACTTTGGTCAGGTTAGAAAGTGACATTCTCTGATTTTTGAAAAAAAATCTGGTTAGCGCCCCAGGGGTTCAAAAGCCCCCAGAATGGCAAAAAATGACCCTTTTCTCCCATAATGTTTGATCCATCCATTCAATTTTTCTGAAACTTGGCCAAAATGTAGAGGCAATTGTTCTGGATATAAAATGAGCATCCTTGACCTCAGAGAAATTCTGATTCGCGCCCCCAGGTGGTCAAAGGGGGGTCAAAAATGCCCCAAATTTCCCAAATTTATTGCATTTTACACTCGCCACATACAGAGGGGGACCACGCACGCGCGGCTTGTTTTCATTCCTATTATCATTATTGATCTTACAAGTCGAGTAGTATGAAATTGCATGATAAGAGGTTCTGTTTCCCATATTGACTGGATATATGTGTTGTTTTTTTTTAGATAATACTAAAATTTGATGTTTTTTTGTTTGACTTCTATATGTGATGTTATAAAGGGCGCTAAATATTCGTTGTTTGAATTCTTGGAACTGATATAAATAATGTTCTAATTTTGTTTATGTATATATATATATAATTTGTAGTTCCTGTCTTTTTTTTTCTTTTAACTTTTCCTAAGATTTGGGAGGACCCCATTACCATTATATATATAGTATATATATTCTAAAACTACATTACCTTTCATTTTTATCAAAGAGGATACAACATTATCATAGGGTCAATGTTCGCACTCGCTTTATTTTATTTATGACTTGAAAATTATACAAATAAAAAAATGATAGAAATGTTAATAAGGGGTTCAGGGCTTGGAGCATAGAGGTCCTGATTCATTCTCATTGTGCCTCGAGGTGTGTTAACGATTATAAATTTACCGAAAATTATTTCAATTAATGCCACTTTACTTACACTCCCCTCGCCTAACCCTAACTCCTCCCATCCAATCAATGCTAAGTATATCCTCCAAGACTCACTTCAAAAATTTAATATAATAAAAATAAAAAATGGTAATATGGGTGCAAAAATACATTATGGTTTTTCATTCAATCCTGAGCACCGCCGGTTATTCTTGCTTGTTTTGATATTCAAATTTAAAAAAATAAAAATTATATTTGTAGATTATAATTTCAAAATATCAGCGCAATATTATTGAAGAATTTATTATTGAAGAATTGAAAAATTTTATTTTAAATTAATTTCCTCAAATGACGATAGAAATTAGGAATAGAATATTCTCCGAGTCTTGCCATCATCATCATCTTCGGTTTAACGTTCGTTTTACATGCTGACATGTGTTGGATTGCTTTCAGAAATTTACTTCCAAACTAACCTATTTCTGGTCAGGTCTTTATTTATCCCTCTTTCTTCTATCCATTCTTATATATATATTAACATCCACAGACTAATCAGTGTGACTTTATCCAACCAATGCCCCAACCTCGAGATTCAAATCCTGGACCTTCAATCAACACAGACTGCGAAAGTCCAACATCCTAGCTATCTCGGACGGCTTTCCATCCAATATACTGGAGGAGAAACGTTACTGTATGTAGTTACAGTAATCAGTTTCAGTAATCATCATCATCATATTCGGTTTAACGTTCGTTTTACATGCTGACATGTATTGGACGGCTTTTAAAAATTGAATTCCAAACCAACCTATCTCTGGCCAAGTATTTATCCCTCTTTCTTTCACGTCCATCCTTATTACTTCCTCCCATGTTTTCGTTGGCCTTCCCTTTTGAACTAAACCTGCTACCTCAACTAACCCAAGAACTTTGATCCATTCTTTCAATGTGACCATACCATTGAAATCTCCTGTTCTGCCCACATTTCCCTATACCGTCCAGATTTAATCTTCCTCTGAGGTCATCAGATCTAAGTCTGTCTTTAAGACTCACATTACACATCCATTGTATCATTCTCATATCATTTCTCTCCATGCAACACATGTCCTCAACCCTCACGTTTTACTTCCATACATCATCACATTGCGCACACATGCCTGATAGACTCTTCTTTTGGTCAAGAGGGGTAATGCTCTGCTGGTTACTAATGGCAGAAGTTCCCTGAACTTACTCCATCCACTACTAATTCTTACAATCACATCAGCAACTCTCAGGAATTGTCTAAAGTGATTAGATCCAACATCGACCTACCCTAATATATATTCATATAATATACATTCAAATGGAAAATTCATATTATTCATTAAAATTTATCACATCGTCGTGGAATATCAGAAACGCTATTGATGAATGTATGGTTATGAAACTGAAGCAAGTATATATATATATGTAGGTAGTAATGACACAGGTAAAAATGGCACAAGTGGATAAATAGGAAAAGTAGTACATGGGGAAAAATATAGATGAAAATCTCACGAGTTTATCAAAATCTAAGATACAATACATAAGCAGAAAACATTAAAAAGTTTGTCAAATTAAAAAGAAAATTATATCTACATTTAAATATATATATAATATATAATAACACATACAACTAAAACTAGTGGGGTCATGGTTGTGTCTTCAGGTGCATGATTGGGATTGCCTGAGAAAATGGTTGAGAACCACTTCTCTGTTCTTGCTTTGCAACATTTTTTTCCTATTTATTCATTTGTGACATTTTTAAAGTGTCATTTTTACTGTGCACAATTATATATATATATATATATACATATATATATAAAACTCCCAATGCATGCACATAAAGATTTTTTAACCACTTGACACCTAAATTGTAAAAAAAAAAAAAGATTTATTTTTTATCATTAAAAATCACTTAAACTTATTCTGAGGTAGTATACCAAAATAAAGTAATTGAACCTAATACATCATCTGTGTTAGCTACTGGTAGTACCTTTAAAATAAGGTATAACACCCACATGGCATCTTTCAACTTATTCTGAGATGTCATTTTTTTATCTGTAGCAGTTATACAGTGACAATCTATTTTAGTTTGTGCTTACACAGGGTGATTGCTCTATTATCCAATCAAAATGCTTTGCATGGGAGGTACTTACGCTGAACTATTTACAGTTTTCTCCCGCCTTTTCTAACAGTCGGATTGAAGACGTGTGACAGATGAGAAACAGTTAGATTTAAGACGTCAACCAGAACCGTTGTGCATGCGCTCGCTCCAACTCTGAGCTCCATGGAACTTTTGTTTAACGTTTAATTTCAAACTTGTTCATAATGTCTTGCTGTTGTTGATGGAGTGAAGATACAAATAAAAGTGATTTTTTAAAAAATGTAAAGGAAGTGTTTGTCTTTCTAACTACAAGTTAATGGAAATGACATTGTAGCAGCGACTACAAATGATCACCACCACAACAACACAGCAGTGACAGCTCGCAGTTAAAATCTATGCTTAATTTCTAATCTCGGCACTGATTGGTGCAAGCATTTAACTTCCTTTCTGGCTTGCCCAATAAGAGGCCATCTCTCATGTGAGCTGAGCATGTGATGAGAGATTATAAAAGGGATAACACACTGTTTACTTCCTCTTTTTTATCCACAAAATGGGACCTACAACAACTCATCCACATTGCTCGAACCGACCATAAAACTTCTCTCTTCGCCTGCAACCTTCCCACTGAGCCCACGAGCTCTGCCGTCAAAAATACACAAGAATCCAACATAGCTTCAGCCATACACATATGAACTTAATGTAACACACACACACATGCCTACATACACACAGCCTGACTTCAACACCTGTGTACGTAAACTCATTCTCATATATGAACTCTTTTTCCTTTCCTTACAAACAGGACATTCATCCTATCCTTCATATATAAACTCTTCTCTCTTCCCTACTAACGGGACATTTATTTAACACCACGTGGACTTTCTAACCTTTTCTCTTCGTCCATACTCATGGACTTATTCATTTACTTATTGACACCACGACGAAGACAACTCAATACAATAAAGTTGTTTAAATGTTAGAACGTGACTTTGTCTTTCTATTCTACAACATGAAACAATATTCTTTTACAAATCAATTAAAAATGTTACATAACATTGAAATACTTAACTCGCAGCAGCTGTCATGTTAGTTGTTGCACAGACAATCACAAATACAAAATAATCAAAATGGCCGCCAATATGAATTAAGGGAAGGAGGGAAACACTTGTTTTAGTCATTTATTCAGAAATTATATTCAAATTCTTAAACTAAAACAGACAATTGTTCAGAGATACTTGTTGTAATGAAGTTAATGACTTCTTAAGTTGGTAGGACTCCGATAGATCATTAATGATCATAAATGTATGAATGTTCTTATAGTGTCATTACCGTTAAAGAGCAAGGAATATTACAGCAATTATGATACAGAGTTGTTATACAAATAAAATGCAAAGGCCATAACCAGGGTTTGCTTGCAGTTCTTCTTTTTTTTTTTTTTTTTTTTTTGCTGCTGGTTGACATGTTACCATTATTGTTGCTGGCCACAAAACACACAAAACAAAAAGGTGGAGTGGTAGACGTGTATGACGCCCTCCCCCCAATTCCTCGCCTCAAACCCCATCTAAAATTTTTATTACTGATTTTTGTTTTTAATTCTTCAGAATGCTTTCGATTAACCACCTTAACGACTGCAGATATGTGCGGAAGACAGCTGTATGATTGCCTTCCATGCATATCTGCAATTGTTCAACACCGACTTTTGGCGCTGGCCGGACATGTACCTTGACACGATGAATCTGCTGATAAAGTGCTTCTGGTTAAGCGGCGGGTTGGGAGGCTTCATAAATAATAATAAAGGTTCTTCTGGAGGATACTTTACATTAAACTTACACAGCAAACTGAACCTATCTGATAAAAATTGAACACACAATTTTTTTGAAAAAAAAATCTTTTTAAAAGATTTTTTGTTATCTGAAAATTTGGTGTTTAATAAATAAATATTCTTAAGAATGAAAAGACAAAATAAATTCAGTAATAAACATTTGGACTGGGGGGAGGCGACGTCATACACATCCAGTATAAAAAAAAAAATTTTTTTAAGAAAATGGTTTGTGGTTGGTTGGAGACTAAAATACTCCACGGTAGAATTCTGAATGATTTTGGCTACAGCTCATTTTTGGGATATTATTTCACAGATTTACTATGATGAAAATAAAATGAATAAAACGATTGTTAACTTTAACTAAAAAATTTTGCTCAGCACTATTTCAAAACAACTATATTTACTGTTTTTGTTTGACAAAAACTAAATGTGATCTTGATTAAATAAAAAAAAAAAGAAGGTGCTTCTAGAGAATTTGAATCGAACCAAACCGACTTTTGCCAAACCGACTTTTGCCGGACAAAACCTAAAACTTAAGTTAGGGTTAGGTTAGGGGATAAACATTCAGATTAGAGTTGGGGACAGATTGTTTGAAAAGGCGATTAAAATTTGTGCATAGGCGATAAAAAAATATTTAAAGATTATGACATGTTGAACGTTTTGGAGTTAAAATCTATTTAGTATTACATATTAATAGAAAAAAAAAACATGTACATCTCATTCCGCTTGTTAGCTAATAATCTTGTCATGCCGCTATTTTGGAAAAACGCTGATAATACTAGCATATTTACTCATTTAAAAAGTGGTTTTCTTCAGATTTCATGCGTAATACTAAATAGATGTTAATTCCAAAATGTTCAGCATGTCATAATCTTTAAAAAATGTAATAATTTTATTGCCTATATACAATGTTTAATCGCCTTTTTGAACAATCTGTCCTGACTCTAATCTCAACGTTTACTGGTTAGAGTTCGACTAAAAAAACAAACAGTTCGGTTCAAATTTTGTAGAAGTACTAAAAAAAATTACCATCAGTGATTTTCGAAGCCATTTTACCATTTTCAAAAATTGTGGACGTGTTTTGCTTACAATTTTACTGATACAAGATTTCTTACTGATGCATTATGGTCGTATATTTTTTCTTACACCAAAAATATTTACTTTTTAAAACGTTTGAGACCATTTTTAACATCTTTTGTCGCAATCCAGAGTGCCCTTTTCAGAGTTCAAAAATTGATAATTTTATTTTTCAAAAGAAAAAAAATCGACCATGATGCATCAATCAGTCAGAAATCTTGTATCAGTAAAAGTGTAAAAAAAACCCTCACTGATGGTAATGTTTTTTTTTATTAAATTATATTACACAGATTTTGTTATAAAAAAATACAGTAAATGTAGTGATTTTATCCAATAAGTTGCTTTGAAATAGTGCCGAGCGCCATTTTTTTTATGATTCCCCTAAAGTTAATGTTAACCAAAGATTTTACCTTTCCAAAAGTTTAATGCCCATATTATAATAAATTCTAAAAGACAAAATTATCAAAGCAAAGATGATAACAATGATGAATAGACACACACGCATTATATATATATATATAGTAATCCAGGTAAAGTAAACATTCACAGGATAAAAATCCAAAGAATTTCAACCGGGCTTATAAAGAGTGTTCAATATTCAATAGAGCTTTTATATATAATTATTTTTATTTATACAAACATGTACATAATACGCGACACTGCCATGTTGATGTTATCGATCACCAGCTGTTAGAAATTGAGATCTCATCAGGCAGCGAGAAAATCTGATCTTTTCTTCAGATCATATTTGGAAAGAATGAAGTGGAAAAAGAAGAGAAACGAAATTCAAAATTCAAAATTGGATTTTCCAATCTTGAAGTTTGAATTTCGTTTCTTTTCCCTTTCTTCATTTTCCACTTCATTCTTTCCAAATATGATCTGAAGAAAGGGTCAGATTTTCTCTCTGCCTGATGAGATCTCAATTTCTAACAGCTGGTGATCGATAACATCGACATGCCAGTGTCGTGGATTATGTACATGTTTGTATAAATAAAAATATATATATATATATATAAATGAGAGAGAGAGAGAGAGAGAGAGAGAGAGAGAAAAGGGGGGGAGTTGACTAATATGTATAACTACCCTTACAAAGGGTCTTACAAGTTAATATTATGTAATAAATTTCTAATTTTTACAAAATTTCTTTTGTTGCTCATTTCAATCAGGAATATAGAAAAAGATGGAGGACATAACAGCAAGAAGTTAAAAATCAAAATCTTTTTAATCAGAATTTATTCATCATCCTTTTAAGCATTTCGTGAAAGTTGAATATTAATTTTGAATTATGAGTTTTAGCTCAGATTGTATGGGAGAAACAAATTAGTCATCTTATTCTGAGACCACTAAAACATTTTAGAATTTATTTTTATCGGAAGAAAGTTAGTACAAAATGTTTGTTTTTGCATGGTTTATAATAGTGCTCAATATTTCAAATAGAGCTCAATGATAAAATTATTAATAATACAAAATATTACATCTTATCTATATAAGTAGTTTATAGAAATTGTTATATATATATATATATATATATATACAAATAATTTAAAAATTTAAAGCTAAAATAAATTAATAACTTGGCTGGAGTGAAAATGCACTATAGAACAATATAGCTATAAAAATTATAAGTACTAGCGGGACCCTGTGGAAATTTCACAGTGTTTTCTACATCAACCTGTATAATTTACTGTTAATAATATTGTCCAGTGGCCAGAAATAGTTAGTTAGCTCAGTGGTAAAGTCACCGCTTTTCAGCTAGATGTTACGGTTTCGATTCCAAGTCTCTCCGTCCAATTTATTTGTTGTTATTTATTGAATTTCTTTAGGAGCGTGACACACGTACGTACACCTTAGCGTATTAATATATAGATACTCAAAATGTAGACATTGAAAAAAAAAACAATACTGCAGATATCAATATCAGCTCAATTGTTGTTTGAATTCTTGGAACTGATATAAATAATGTTCTAATTTTGTTTATCTTAACTTAACTTATATATAATTTATATTAAATATTAATGCATGGGTTTCATTGTTATTTAATGATATCTTGTCATGAATTTATGGTTTATTTCAATATTGTGTGCTAAAACAGAAAATGTTAAGCTTTAAAACTAATTTAACAATTTGATCAAATCTTAAAAATTCCTCCACTTTACTTCAAATGTTTCAATTATAAAAAACAATTTCTTAAAAAAAAATTGAATAGGTAAAATATCCAAATTAAAAAAAAATGAATAAATAGTTCAATACAAATTAGTTACATTTTATTTCACTGTAAAAAAAAAGTTTTATTTCTAGAAACGAAGTTTATTTAAGTATTACTAACAGGGTTAGAAGAGTTTAAAAAAATAAGTGTATGCAACATTTTTCTTTTAAAATTTATCCCCCCTCTTTCTCACTCTACACATTATGTGCCCCCTTCCCCTCTCTCATTCCTCATTGTCCATGGTCAACACACCTCTCTCTCTCTCTGACTCCTTCAATATTGGAGCAAGAAAGAAAAAATATCGGCAGTTCGACCTAAATGAAAAGTTCTATTTGAAAAAAAAAAAAATTTGATTATGGCTTATTTTTATGTAGTAATTGTATCAAACCAATTTTTTAAATTCAATAATTTTTCATTTCAATAAAAGTATTAAATGCTTAGAATTGTTCAAATTGATAAAAAGTTTAATCTTTTTATCAATTTGAAATACTTTAAAAAAATGTATTGAATTAAAATGGAAACAAAAATGTAAATATTTCCGTTTTGGTCTACTGTAAATTTTGAAATGCTGTAAAAGTGGCTCCTTTATATTTTAATGTTATTATTTAATTTTTAATCTGTAAAGTTCTGGTGAACCGAGACACGATCCTGACGAACCTCAAAAAATAAATGGTTTGAATTGCTACCCTCTTTCTTTCTCTAGTTCGTTGGGATACGCCTTCTTTTCCCTTACCAAAAATAAGTTGGTTCTTAACAGGGACGTGTTAACTGAGGATTTCCAACCAATGAATATTGTCTCAGAGTCAAAATCTAACACATCTATGTTAAGGTGGCAAGCAAACGCGAACTTCAAAACCCCAGAGTTCTTGAGACAGACCCAGGCTACGGACCTCAAAAGAACACACAAGAAATACGTTCTCCCACTACCCCCGGCCAAAATGCCGGGGCAACAAGAAGAACAGGACACTTTTAAGCTTTCCTTGCCTTGCTCGCACACGCGCATCTACTCACACAATGACAAGAAGTCAGGTGAACAGAAGCAAACTGCTATGACTCACACACAGAGTACAGTACAAGGTAACCTACCCACACACACAGTATCACATTACCGCTTACACGCACTAACAAATATAGATATACACATCTTTAGCCTTCATGTCTGCTTATTCACTGGAACAATTTCTAACAAAGAACACGAGTTGTATAAACTTTACCAATGAACATTTCTTCACTAAAACTGACTTTTATATTCATGTAAAATTGTAATGCTATAAATGTTTTGCTAATAATAATGTTTTATTTGATTTTTCATTCACAAAACTCCATTAACATGTTAAGTTAACCCTTCACCATAAAGTCTTTCACTCATAAATTTTACAGTGACCTTTTTTTTTTTACCCGAACCTGACCGGGGTCATGACGAATTGGAATATTAAGTTTTGTAAGTGTAGTTTAAAGAATTAGCTTGGACGGACACACACGGAAGATATGACTTTCCTTTATATATTAGAAGACTACGGATTATAGTATAAAACATATCGTACAAGTATCGATAAATTTTCTCTATATATAAAACTCAATGTCTGTGTGTATGTGTGTGATGTCTCCTATAGAAAGAAAGGTTAGAGAATCTACATCAAATCTAAAAGGGTATTCCTATGTAAAATTTACTGGCAAAGAAAATGGAAGTGTTCCCGAATCTCTAAGTACAATCCTAAGGGGGCCATGAGGGTATAAGCCCCTTAAAACTTCAAATATATCTTATTTTTATGAAATCTAAATCATTTTTCTGGGGAAGATGATGGAAAGATCCCGAATTACTAAGTGCCCTCCTAACCTAAGAGAGCTATGGGGGACGAACCTTTTTTAAAACTTCAAATATATCCTATTTTTATGAAATTTAAATCATATGTATAAAATTCTCTGGGGAAGACAATGGAAGTGGTCTCGAATCTCTATGCTACCCTTTATGTGCCAAATATCTACATACTCCCACCTCTAAGTGACCCATGGGAACAGAAACCGCTTAAAACTTACAATATGTACATCCGATTTTAATGAAATTTAAGCCACATGTATAAGACACTAATTCAGAGTTTTCCAATATTTCATCTACTCCCAACTATATTAGTGGGCGAAACGCAAGGAGGGGGCAATAAAAACAAAGAAAGTAATATGGTATTATGAGCATAGTGAAAAAGTACATAATAGTGATACTCATTCAATCCTGGGCAACATCAGGTTTTCCTGCTAGTGATGTAATAAATCATGTAAGTCATCGGGGATTAAACTGTAATTTTTGTATCTCATGTTAATTTTTTTTTAGATCCACATATTAATAAATTTATTCAATAAAGATATACTTCAAAATATGACAAGATATGGATATTAGATTTAAAAACTTTTAAGTTCATGAAAATCTTTTTCAACTGCCAAATTTAAAAAGCCTATATTTGAAACACCAGGAAGTTTCATTGGATGCCCTGCTGGCTTGGCAGGTCGAAAGCAAGCTCAAGAAGAGGAACTTGTAGAACCAAGTTAATTCACGATGGAACCTGGTGTGGTACATCATTAATAAACCAGGTGGGGCCCAATCGCTTCATGGCAATTGGTTGGAATGCAAATCTGTTGAAAAAGATCGGCATATTTTTATCACTTGCGGTCATCGGTGAAAATAAATAAGGGTTGATGCAGTTTCAAAGTTTGACTAATGCAGGTATTCTCAAATAAGACATTCTCCTCAATTGGCAGAATTAGAATCACAGATGGACATACGTAAAATGTTGAGATAGTTTTTTTTTTTTCATAAACTAAAATTCAACACATCATTATTTATTATTACTTATTATTTTCATTTTTCGTCTTCTTGTCTCATGCTTGAGGTTAGACGTTTCGTGAACGACTTCCAACCTTTCCTGTCCGTTGCCATTTCGCTTGTGCTGTCCACCAGGATCAGGTCGTCATCAACTGATTCCCCCCATGTCTTAAGAGGCCTACCATGTGGCTATGGGCCATCAACGTCAATGTGGGACACACCTTCGAGCAATTTGGATGACTGAGGCGGGCGATGTGGCCATACCAGTCGAGACGTCCTTGTGCGACATACTTTCTCATGGAGGCCTGTAGAATGGGACAGGCAATTTTCTCCATCCAATGCACTGCAGCCAGGATCGTGTCGTACTGAGGTTTTGTCGTTGACCATGTTTCACCACCATACAAGAGTACAGGTCGAACAGGTGTGTTATATGCTGCCACTCTCGCATACGATAGGATTCCTGTGTTTTGTAAAATTGTTGACAGCTGTCTGAAGACTCTCCATGTGGCAGATATATGTCATCTTATAGTCGAGTCTCATAATCTGAAAGACATCTATATATCGAAGGTCACAGATTAAATGAAAAAAGAAAAAGACAAGAGGGGCAGCTGAGAAAACACTCATGTGAAGTAAGGAAAGTGGCACCAGTGTGTTTATATAGATAATATATGTTTTCTTTAGAGATTCTATCATGTCTTGGACCAGTGCTCACCTGGCATTTGTTGTTCAAATTCAGTTCCGGTTATGTTGAAACGATGCTTCTGTTTAACTCCTTCCCATCGCAGGAAGTTTGACACAAGGTCAAAAGGTAGGGATTAAAAAAACCAGTATGCTAGCAGAAGTGCACTCTGGCCTAAAAAAATGTCTAAGCAGCTCCGTCGGCAGATATTTATCTACCTCCCACAGCGGTAAGATGTGACACAAGGTCCGGAAAGTGGGATTTGAAAAGCCAGCGCTCGAGAAGTTGAGCACTCTGGCCTACAAAAAATGCCTGGGCAGCTCCGTCGGCATTCCTCGGTAGGGACGCCTCAGGCGATTAGCAATAAACTAACCCCTTCTCAAAGGGTGAGAAGGCAAAGCCTGGGAGGGTGGACGTTCTAGAACTGCACAGGACAGACCCATAGACCGGCGTAAATCAAGCCCCGAAGGCCAAGACAATACCAGTCTATGGGGTGCAGTATCCATTGGAAGAGATACTACACTTTGATCTTGGCCAAAAGGCCAAGAAACGGCATTTCCTGGCGATTAGCAATAAGTTTTCACTTTCTTACTAATATAAAACATATACTTGCAAATCCATTCACGCAGACATCAGTGACCATACTATTTTAAGAATGGAGACAACTTTACATTATAATTTTCAGATTTATCATCCTTATTAAAATTGCGCATTAATTATTGTACGATGGCTAAGTGGCGAGTTCGAATCCAGTTCGTTCCACAGAAACACTTTCATCAAACCCACACCTGACCTTGTGTCCGACCTCCTAGAGAGGAGGTAAATAAAATAACAAACTTTTTAGAAATCCTACGTAAAACAATTCCTTTATTTACACAAAAAAAAATGTGCATTGAGACAATTATGTAAAATTCTTGCACTCACTAAAAAAAAGAAAGAAAAGAAAACCAACTAATTAAGTATAAAAATACTTATATCGAGTTCAGGTGTGGGAGTAGGAGCTTCTTCGGTTCCTAAATTTTCCCCGGTAACGCCGAGATAAGTGTCCTGCTGGTATATAACCTAAAAATTAAGTTCGATCATAAATTTTGAAACCAAGACAGCAAACCTTTGTATGTATAAAGAGATCACTATCTTTTCATGTATCTTCTGTACACTTTAAGAGCGAGACAATCTTCAAAAAGTGGAAACGGATTATGACATTCTGAAATTTGGGGAATATTAGAGAACAAAGGGTTAAACCAAAAAGTTGAGAAACACTGCACTAATGAACGAGTTAGTACCCTTCCCCCATACCTAAATGTTTATCAATCAAATAACCTGTTATGTTAATAGCACACATATTTAAATACACAGCAGTTTTTATTCTACATTTTTGAACGGAATTGATAACAAATAAATCTTTTAAATGTCATGAGTGTTGTATATTTTATATATGTCTTCTTCGGTAAACCAGAAACGGTGTCTACATCTAAATAATAGGTATTTGTTTTTTATTATGCCTCTTTTGAGCATATCTTATATTTATCTTTGATCTCATTTCAACTAAAAAAACACACACATTGTGAATCATATATATATATATATATATATATATATATATATATATATAAAATAAGAAATTTAAATATGATGTCTAATCGTCTTTGAAACGATCGTACACGGGACCATTGTTGACTTTAAATTCTTGGAACTGTAATAAATAATGTTATAAATCTTTTGATTTATCTATCACTATTCATTCTTATATATATATATATATATATATATATATATATATATATATATATATATAAGTACACATGTGCCCCTCCCCTTTCATTGTGGTAAGTGAAATCAGCAATTGCCATTAGCAAAAATTCAAAGCTCTTTTGTAAAAACAAATGGAGCACTCTCCGGCAGTTGACAGTGTTGATATAAATATTGAGATTTTGGTTACTCACAGCTCATGATTGACGGCCTAATGGTTAAAAGGGCCGACTGTCAACTAAACAGCCACGTTTTGACCTTGGCTTGAGGCACTTGCCTGTTTAGCCACACTGAAGAGTGGTGATATATTCCCAGACCTGAAAGAGATCAGTTAAGGTCGAAATAAATTATTATCTGGTATGTGTTAAGTTTCCTTATTCTTTATCCTTAAATATATTACCTACAATTTCAAAGAACATACAATAGCAATATAGATAAAATTCACTTAACTATTTCGATACCATATCAAATAAATGTGTTCCAAAAATATATTACTTTATTAGAAAAAAAAATCCAATTGTTTGGTAGATTTAGTTTTTGAAATCTTTCTTGACAATAAATTTCCAGTACGAGGTAAAATATTAATATGGAGGGTTCCATATGGAGAAATCCCATTATTTTGAAAGTCTCAATTTAGTCACCCTCTCCCACATTTTTTTCTCTAATAAAGTAGTTAAACCTAAGGATTCAAACCTATTTTTAATAATTGAGATCCAGCAATGGAAAAGGAAGGTGGTGAAACAAAAGTTATATTATTAGTCAATCTAGAAAAATAGTTTATATATATATATATATATAATATATATACCAGACAATAATTTATTTCGACCGTAACAAGTATCTTTGATATATTCCCAGACCTGTAAGAGATCAGTTAAAATCGAAATAAATTATTGCCAGGTATGTGTAAGTTTTGTCATATATATATATAGCGTTGGCCGAGTGGTTCTAGACGTCGGGATTTGAGTTGTAAAAATACTCGGAATCCAGGGTTTCGAATCGCATGACCAGTAGTGAATAGTCATATCTCTATGCTGATGAGTCCCGATTATAAAGGACGAAACGTATACGTACATAGATAATAAACAAAACAAATATTTATTTATTTATATATATATATATATATAACCTACCTAAAGTTGTTTTTCTTTCTAATCCAGGTTAGGGTTACAAATAATTTCTTATCAACTCATTTTAAATGCATTCAGATATAATTTTTAGGTTTTTTTTTTGTAAATTTTATCATATATATAATTAGTCAATAACCCATCGTAGAATTACGCTATTATTGCTACCATGCGGATACTAGCGTTAAAGATGCAGGATATGCCCCCCCCCCCCTACCGAACATTGCCTTTATTTAATTGAACCATTCTAATATAATGTTTTTTATAGTTAAAAATATTTATTTACCATATAACTTTCAGATAAAATAAGTTAATATAATAATACGCTAAGGCATTTTATGTTCGTACTTATTACCTTTCACATGCATTAAAAAAAATGAGATCGTCCAATCAGCAAAGATCGTGATTAATCTTAGGTCGCTAAGGTAAATAATTTTGACTTTAGCTATTTTAAAATTAACTGTTCCAAAATAAGGCATACTGTCGACTCAAACAGCACAATTTTAAATAAATACATTTCAAAAAGTTACATTCGTTTTATTGATTTGAAGAGTATTTAGCTAACGATTATTTTCATGGTAAGAAGACAGAATATTTAATTGTTTTAAAAAGAATTGAATTGCTACAATTTTAAATCAATGAAGAAGAAACATATTCGCTTTATTTATTAAAAGAACGTTTAGCTATCAATGGTAATTATTTTTATGGAAAAAGTCATTTTTTGTTACATAATAGTATTGAACCTGACAGACATTATTTCAAAAAGAGTATTATCATTATTAACACATAGGGTCCTGCTAGTAAGTTAATTATTATACGTATTGTGTGTAAAATAGAGCAGGGTAGCCATTGAGCTCGCTCGGAGGTTCAGAGTCTGCTGGGGAAAAAAGAAAAAGAAATGTCTTGCGAGTCAGTTTAAAAAGCCATATTCCAACTGCTGCAAATATTGTTGACTTCCCACATAAGAGGCGGATAATCATCTGACTGACTCATTAAAAAATTGCCAATATCCGACTCAAATTCGCTACCTCTCGCTTCAGTACTGCTGCACGTTATCACACAAGAGGAAACAACTAAACAGAGCAAGAGGGGATGAAGCGATGAAAGCTTAGCAGTTAAAGATGGTTGCATTTGCAGTTTATAACATACATTTTTTTTCCTCACTTCTAAACAGGTGAAAGTCGGAATCACAAACAGAATTGCCATTAAAACTGGCCGACTAGAACTGATTTATTGATGTCTCGTTTCATGAAATTAGCAAACCATATTCAAATCCTGTCTGATTAATTAGATTCACCATTGGATAAATTATAGGTTCTTAACCTTCCCCAGAAATTGGTGAAGTTTGGGTGCTTATGCTGATTAGCGGCCATATAAAAAATGATTTTTATATAAAAACAATAATATATTCTTATTAAGCATTATATTCTTACTCACTGTACGAAAAAGTAGAAAAAAATATCAACTAGAACTTTAATTACAAGTATTTTTCCATTCTGCGCATCATAACAGCGACTCGTTCAGTAAACCTCCATCTTGTTTTTTAAGAAGATTTCAAGAGCAGATAACTGAAATCTTAAAAAAACAAGATGGAGGCTTACTGAACGAGTCGCTGTTATGATACGCAGAATGGAAAAATACTTGTAATTAAAGTTCTAGTTGATATTTTTTTCTACTTTTTCGTACAGTGACTAAGAATATAATGCTTAATAAGTATATATTATTGTTTTTATATAAAAATCATTTTTTATATGGCTGCTAATCAGCATAAGCACCGAAGTTTGTCTTCAATAAATCGTTTACAATAGGTATTGTGTTTTGCCTTCTTGAAAAGTGTAGTATCTGTTCTATCCTCAGAGGAGGAGAACCCCCTTTCAACTGGGGCAATTTTTATTCTTGTCCTATCCAAAGTGCTCCCTTTTGGAGAGCTGGATATCCTCCACATACTAAAACGACCTTGTGTCTAACTTTGCTCCCATGGGGAAGCAAGTAAATAGAGGCATTGTGTTTTGGAATTAAATAATCCACAAAAAGGTTGATATGCCTTTTTTGAATTGATAAATTTTGCAGTTTAAATCTGTTATAAAGTTACGCATTGAGAAATAAAATCAGTTACGCTCTGTATGATTTGTGTAAAAAAAAAAAAAAAAAAAAAACTCTTTGGAAATGAACATTGCAGAAAAAGAATGCAAAATTCAAACTAAAACATAAAAAAGTTAAAATACTTTAAAAATCTATCGCAAGATTCTTCGATTAATATTTTAACTTTAATTTAACATCCAACTTTTAGAGAAACACCAAATACGAAAAATAAATGTAATGTCTGACAAAGTTAGCAACAGAATTCAAATAGGGTTGAATGCAAAGAGCGCGCTTATGCCATATCTGCATGGATACAATGTATAATAGTAAAACAATTTTAAAGGGCATTAATCTTAAAAAAAAAATAAAAATAAAAGAGGAATGAGAAATGAATAAATTGGAATGATGTGTAAATCTAAAAGCATAAAACCCTAAAATTGAGCTCTTTAACTCAAAATCCTGGTGAGAACCACAGAAATGCTTATAGGATGAGCAAGAATGGGAGAGGACATGTTGTTAAATAATATTTTGCTTTGTTCTTTCAAAGTCACTGGTTTTGTCTTTAAATTTTACCTTCCTTTATTTTCATTGAAAAATATATGGTTAATGTGATGGCAAAGGCTGGGGTAGGGGAGAGGACGAGGCTAGAATTTGTAAAAAGGATAAAATGAAGATGACGAAAGTAAGCAATAATGATTGGAAGGTGGGAGGAGACAAAAAAAAATTATTATAATGTAAAATAACATTTCAGGCTCGTTAATAGCTTTTCAAGCATCATGTAGATATTTATATGCATATTATACACATTGTAGGTAAGTAAAAAATGTAAAAAGCTTTAATTCAAATAAAAAAAGCATACACTTCAATTTTATGGCTTTACAAAAAAAAAAAAAGAAAAAAAAAAAAAGAATTTGTTATTTTTCTTTATGGAAGCAGAAAATGGAGTTTCCACAAATCACAAAAGTCGTTTCAAAAGCAGATGTGTAACCAGTTCAAATTTAAAAAAAAAAAGAAAAGAAAAAAGTAGACATTTTTTTTTTTTCATCAAAATGACAGGTTAATTTTTCTTTTCTTTTTAGCCATTTAAAAATTATTTCAAATTTTTAGAAAAATAAGAGTCCTGATCCGAGGCAATAAATTCATTTTTTGTTTGCTTCCGAAACCTAAAACAGTTAATTCGTGTTGACAAAATAAAATAACTGCCATTTCAAGAGTGAGAAATCAATACAAGTCTTTTTAAGAAGTTCATTCAATACAAGAGAAAGTGAAATTAAAGAAAATCTTTTAATTTTTTTTTTTTTTTCCTTTTTTCCTTTACATTATTTATACGTTTTGGACAGTTTTCACATTTTGGTTGTTGCCATTTTCACATTTTGGCTTTCTTCAAATAACTTTTGTCTAGCCGAATCCTTTATGTAATTTAATTCCCTGGAGTAGACTGCTCTCATTCTACGTTTGATAACTATTTAAAAAAAAACAAAACATTATCTTGTATCTGTTAATTTATTTTAACTTCCTTCATCAGGGATTGAACTCACCACCTGGAGGTAGAATTCACTCTCGAATTTCTCTTAACCATTACCTATATTCATGAATGAAAGCAGCAGACTAAATAAAGAGTTCAGTTTGAAATTCCCAGATTATTATGATAAACAGATCCCGAAGAAAGTCAGAACGAACAAGAGTCGAAACGTTATGAAAAATGTCATCAACCAAGTCAAAGAAAAAACAGCCCGAAATATGTTAATAACAATACCTCATCTCCGAAATATTGTAAAATTAGATATTAAAAAAATAAATAAATAGATAAAGGTATCCCAAAAGATATTAATCAAGTCAGAAACCTTGTAATTTATTTATTTATTTTTAAGCATGTTTATTTTGTACTCTCTTAAATCCTGATGGTTTTGTGTTTCTGCAGTATGACATTCTACTAAAATTATATCGCCAATTATTTCTGAAATGATGTAGGAAGAAAATGAGTCTGGATTTTCCTAGTAAAAAAATAGTATCAGGAGTTAGAATTTAATGAGACAGGAAAGTAATACAATCAGGCTTTTTATGAAGTTCATACAGGTATCAAATCTTGTGTCTGGTTCATTTTGAATTTTGTGTGTGTATGTGTTATACATCACATGACTTCGTTTCCAGTGCCAGGTTTAACCTATATAATACACTGTATGTTATTCTCTATTC
Source organism: Sepiola atlantica (assembly GCA_963556195.1). Lineage (NCBI taxonomy): Eukaryota > Metazoa > Mollusca > Cephalopoda > Sepiida > Sepiolidae > Sepiola > Sepiola atlantica. The sequence continues at coordinate 502,460 of OY744536.1, forward strand.
ATAGAATTGGATTAAAAAGTAGACATTAAAATAAAATAGGGCTCTTTTCTTCGTTTACTGTTCATTCGATATCTAATGTATAAAACTGTATACGTGGTATTCAATATCTGAAGAATTTAAAATGGATTAATGAAAATGTTAAAATTCTTCTTTTCTTTCAGTTTTTAATGCATAAACAACTGCTAAAGAAGGACATGGGATTATGGGAAACATTTCTTGTACATGTAGATATAAGACCATTTATCCAGCTCCCAGAAGTAACTGGCTATTTTTTTTCAAAACTGGCTGTGTTTTAAAAATCCTCCACTCTATAATAAATACCAATTTGTATTTAAATAAATTCATGTACTTCTATCCCATCACGCAACAGTTAGAAAGTAAAACACATGTCTTTTTCTAGCCTCCTTGATGTAATCATTTCAAGTGGTGAGGAGAAGCGAGAAAGCAAATAGCAAGTCAGACAACCTCCACTGCCTAAAATGAATTCGAAAATAAATCGTCGACTCTATAATAAAAGTCAACAGTGAGTGTTTTTTTCTTCTTTAGGTCATCAGAAATGATAATTTATATAGGAAAATTAAATTACTTATGTAATTCTATGATTTGATATAGAATATTTTAGTAATGTACCTAGATAAATAGAGAGTGCGAACACTGACGAAGCATCATTTTTTTTTTCTGTCATTTTTTATGGAAGGTGTATACTAGTTTTAAGTATATTAATAAAAACTTGCGGGACCCTGTGAAAATTCCACAGTTGCTTTCTTCATTGAAATTAATTTATTTTGAAATGTAAAAAAAAAATTAGATGACAGTTTCATTTTATAGAAAAAGTACAAGCAAAATATTCGTTTCTCTTTATTGCTTTTATTTGAATAAAGTTATTTGTAACCATATTTTTCAATTAAAAAGTATTCTACTTTATAATAAACTAAACTTGTTGAATTTGTAGAGCTGTGTTCTATTGTTGATTTTACACATTTCTTTTCTACAAATTTTGGGTAATAACTTTCTTAGCTAAAACTTTTAATTAAATTGAAAAAAAAAAAAAGAATCAGTTGTCGTCTGCTTCTTGTTTACATATACAAACTGAGCTGTATCGATGTTACTTACTGTGTAACGTTTGGATGAATTACCTCCCTTTGATTTAGCCCATGCGTATCGGCAGGGTTATGGTCGTGCTAAAGGGAGGAACAAGCACAATTCTTTTATAGAAGATATTAAAATAAAATGTTTCTTTCTTTCTTCATTTACATTGTTATCTTACATATTGTACGAACAAAGAAAATCCAAAGTTGCCTGAGAAAAATAACGTAAAAATTTCAGGCAATTTTCTTATCACATAAAATTTATCGAGTTATCTTAAATTTATAGGAATAATAAATTGAAATTAAAAAATTACTTTTTGATACAAAGAACTTTTACAACTAGGAAATAATAACCATTAATATTGCCTTTCAAAAAGTTGTTAGCAATACTAAAATGTTGTTGTTCAATAGATTCAATTGAAATTGAAAATAATATTGAAACAGTATAACAAAATTTTACTAGACAGTTAAATGTAACCACTGACGATAATCAAATAAACTTATTGAGAAAGACTGAAAATGCTGAATATCTACAGTTTAGAAAGAAAAAAAGAAAGATACATAATAAGGTATAGTTTTTAAGTACTAGAAAATAAAATCCTTAATCCACGATTTGTAATTAAAAATAATGATAGAACATAACCTAAATTAAATATACGAATTAAAGATAGGTATAATTCTGTAGAAAAGAATATATTTTACAGAAATGCAATCTCACAAGGCAGCAAACTATTTAATAGGCAACACAAAAAAATATTAGGGAAAAAAAATAACACATCGGAAGAGATAAAATCAATTTAGTTAAAGTTGGACGATTCTCTAAGAACAGTGAACAACATCGTTGTGCAGGAATTCAATAATTATCGGTTTCAAATCCAATGGTAGATCAAGTTAAGCATTACTAAATTATTTTTTTGTAAGTATTAACTCTTAATCAAATCCTAAAAGGTGGAAACTATGCCCCCCCCCGTCACTGAACAAAAAGCTTAACTTTTTGCTGCATGTTATAAAAACATATTTACAACTTTTTTTTGTTTCTCTCTCTCTTTTTTTTAAAGCTGTTATGAAGTTATTATTGAAGCCGTTTGGCTAAGATCAAAGTGTAGTATCTGTTCTGATGGATACTGCACCCCATAGACTGGTATTGTCTTGGCCTTCGGGGCTTGATTTACGCTGGTCTATGGGTCTGTCCTGTGCAGTTCTAGGAGGTCCACCCTCCCAGGCTTCGCCTCCCCTCTTTGGGGAGGAGTAAGTTTATTGCTTACTGCCTGAGGCGCCCCTACCAGGGAATGCCGACGGGACTGCCCAGGCAATTTTTAATGGTCAGAGTGCTCACCTCTCGAGCGCTGGCTTTTCAAACCCCACTTTCCCGACCCGACCTTGGGTCACATCTTACTTGTGGGAGCAAGATAAAAACTGGCCTTGTGCCTAACTCCTGGAGAGGAGTAAATCAATACTTATAATTTAAAGCATTTGCTTACCTATAACGAATAAATAATGTGTTTTTTTTTAACATTGCCTTTGCTGAGCTATAGATTTCATAAAGAAGATATTGGACCGGACTCTCACCTGCAAAGACCATAAGATTTGTGAAATTTGAGCCCTCTCCTCTCTCTAAAAAATACAAAATCATGCATGATTATTATCTATTAATGATTATATATATATATATATATATATATATATATATAACATTTTTGATGAATTAGTGTTAAAATATTTAAAAAAACAAACAATAAAGTTACAAGTATATAAAAAGCAAACTAATAAAATTAAAAGTATATTAAAAAAAATAATAAAAAATGAGGTCCCGAGAATATGTGGCCCTAAGCCATAACTCATAGATAAGTCCAGCACTGTACAAAAATCAATGATAGTGTTGGGTTATTGCAGTATTATTCTTAAATGAGTTATACAAGGGACAATTACTGAAGGGCTTTCTTAGAGAATACAATGCGACATAAGGCCTATCTAAGAAAGGCCTAGTATAGCGAAAAAGTATGATACGCTTTGGCCGTAGTCACCTTAGATTTGAAGAACAGTTTTCAACCTGCCAATCTCGAGGTAAATCCTACACTGAGTGTATTAAATAACACCTTTTCTTAGAGACTAGAGTGCCTTGTGACAGGTGTACGAAAGGCCTATGATGGTGGTGTATTATACATCTTGGCAAGAGACTGCCTAGATGTCGATGGCCTAGATTTCAACCTCTTAAACCTATAGGTAAATCCAGCACCTAGAACACAGACTCCCACATTATTATCATAAAACTACAGTCGATTCTGGTTTCCCATTTAGATGGTTTATTTTCTGAAACTTTTTAATGAGGTCGACTTTCATGAGAAATGGCTTCTTTAGCCTTCAGGGTTGATGGAGGTCAATTATATATATCACCTTTAAGACTCCTCATGTTATAGCCAATCTGCAGACCAAGTTTGGTTACAATCCAACAAGTAGTTTCTGAATCTTTCGTGGACAGACAGGCAGACACTTCATTTTACTTATATTGATTACACTCTCATCTTTATTGATCAGTTTTAAATTCCTAAAATATATAAATACAAACTTGCTGTTTTATGGGAATATTAATTTGTAAGAAAGTTGCATTATTTATCATTTCTTATTTTATATTTGATTTGTGTCCAGATATACGAAAATATCAGTTCACCTCGAGTCTAAAATTTGCCGAATAAATGGTTCAGTATCTCGAGTTATTTTCAATTATATTATGTTAAAAATGAAATTCAGAAAATAAAAATAAACTTATTTTAAATTTAAAAATGGTTAAAAATTAAATTATTTTGAAAACTATCTAAACTTAATCATCATATTCAGTTTAACGTCCGTTTTACATTCTGGCATGTGTTGGACAGCTTTTAGAAATTTACTTCTAAACTAACCTTTCTCTGGACATGTTTTTATTTACTCCTCTTTCTATCACGCTTATTCTTATCACTTCCTCCCAGGTTTTTCTTTGCCTTCTTAACCGACTCCGCTACCTCAACTGTTCTACATCTACTAACCCAGGAACTTCCATCCATTTTTTAATGTAACCATACCAATGAAGTCTCCTGTTCTGCACATATCTCCCTATACTGTCCATATTTAATCTTCCTCTAAAGTCATCAGATCTAAGACTATCTAAAATTCATATTACACATTCATCTTATTTCTCTAATGCATGTCCTCAACCCTCACTGCCCAGGTTTCACTTCCATACATCATCACACCGCGTACACATGTTTGATAGACCCTTGGTCGACAGTGGTAATGCTCTGCTGGTTAGTAATAGCAGAAAAACAGAAAGGGTTCAAACAAAAAGATAAGTATGGTCATAATTCGTAGTGCAGAATATAAAATTTTTAGTGGTACAAATCTTTTAATTGCTTTCATATGCGGATAAGAAAATAATTAAAAACACAATCATAAATAGCTTTTTTCCCCCTGATAACATTTCAAAGGTTTTCAGATAAGATATTTAGAAATTTTCAAAAATTAAAAAAACAAAAAAATTTTTTTTTTTTTTAATATATAGCAATAACAAATAATTAAAAGGGTATTTTAATTATTTATTTATTATTGTTATCAAGCTCTATCTGAGTGGATATCGAGCCAATTGTGCATGATCATCTGTGTTCTGATTCTGGAATGTTGAATTTTTCATGTTCATATGCATATACAAGTTATTTTGTGCTCTAGTTAATAGTCGAAGTTAAGCACAAAAAAAACAAAAACAAAAAAGCCTTTAAATTTTATTAATTTTTTTTCTCCCTTACTAATTCATTTCTTTTCCCCCTAATTTTCATGTCATATTTAGGAGTCAATCAGAATTCATTGTTGTATAAATACACCGGATCTCAGTTACACAAACATCATATGGAACAGTCACATTATTACTCTCATCAAACAGGTAAGTATTAAAAAAACAAAAACAAAAAAAAACTAAGTTAAGTGCATTTTATATATATATATATATATATATACATACATACACACACTCTTAGAATATCCGTCCAAGGACGGGTATAAGCAATAAATATTTCAATTTTAATGGGTTTTTTTTCTTTCTTTAGATGGTATGGTACAGTTTTGGTGCCCCCCCCCTCCAAAATGGTAAAGTTCACACACACATAAAAATAATGTTCTCATGTTGCTCACCCTGTTGCCAAGATTCCATAATATGTTCAGAATTTTACCAAGTGCATGCATATTATTAACGCTCACACATGCGTGCACTGATCGTTTAAAAATGTATTTATTAAATAAAACTCAAAATTTGATGTAGAGCAATTCTTTTCTCTCTTAAATTTTTTGTATCTAACTTATTTTAAAAGTTTTTTTGAGGAAGGGTGCGAGTTTGGGTGGACACACCACCTAAATGGTAAAGTTTACAAAAAAAATAATGTGTTTATGTTACTCACCGGGTTGCCGAAAATATATATTCTAAAATTCATAATGATCGGTTCATTAGTTTATCCTGTACAACGAAATATATATATATATATATATATGCACCCTCTAAATGTTAAAATTTACAAAAAAATAAATAATGTGATGATGTTATCAAGAATATCTATTCCAAAATTCATAATGATCTGTTCATTAGTTTAGATTATCCTGTACATAGAAATATAATTTTTATTTCATGTAGAAACACATAATATTATAAGGTAATATAATATATTGTGTATAGATTTTTAATATTTACTCCACCAGTGCTCAATACGTGAGTAGTGCTTAGAAGTAGCCTGACGATTCCCTGCGAGGATGAAACGTAGACGCCTCTACCATAAATATATTTTAATACTAATATAGATATATATATATATAATGAAAATCAACTTCTCAAAATCGGAACAGATCCGAATCAAGACAGAATACCCTGCACACACAAATGGCTCTATATCTATTCAGATAGAGCTTTATAAAATGGAAGAAGTTGATTCTTTCTGTCTACGGTATAAAGATATTTTCCCTTAGAAAAAAAGAAAGAAAATCTTGGTATCATATTATCCCTAATGTTAATAACAAAAGCTGCTGCTGCTGCTGTGATACATTACAGAATAATTATAAGAAAAGTAAGATGAATACTGAAAAATCTATATTGAATAACAATATAAATTAGGATTCCTGTATCGATGATAAAATTAAATATTTTCATAAATCATGGATGAAAATGTTATTAAAAATATTTTCTTTAAATTAGACGAATATTTAACAATCTGACAATTAAATAATTTCATTTGTCACCTTTTAAATTGAAAGATAAAGCTTATATAAAATACATCAACATTTATGTAAAAGTAATAAAATTAGTTTCTCATTTATTCATTTGACTTTATGAAGAATACATTAAAAAAAAAAAAAAGAATGTAACAAATAAAAGTTTAAATGTTATTTTCCTTACAAAATTAGGTGTGCCGTCCAAAATGCTTCAGACTACAGTTGCTGGTTTAAATAATGTAAAAACTAATTAATATGTCCTTGAATCATTATTTAATTTTTTCTTTTCTCTAGAGATGAAATGTGAGTACATATTTACTCCTACAAAATGTCCAAAAGACAAATAAATACATAACCAGTTTAAAAGAAAAGTGAAAAAAAAACAAGAAGCCATTTGTTCATTTGGTAAAACTGGAAGCTTGATACATGGTCTGGTATCCACAAGGGAAATAGTGAGAACTGTGTTGTCATTGTGCTATCTAGACTTGCAACCTGTTAATAACACAAGAATTGAAATAGCAACCAGCATTTCCTTCATGCATAAAATTGAATCAGATATTCATAGTGGCATTAACTTTTGTTCTTGTAATAAAACTGTTTGAAATGCTTTTTGAAGTAGTTGCAAATCGGAAAAAAAATATAGATAAAATCAAGCACCATCAACATTTGTTATAGGAAGGAACGAACAGTTGGCTATTGTACAACACAAGTTGTTTTTTTCTTCAGTTTTAGATACCATCATTATTATTAAATATTTTCTTTTGACATGAAGAAAATTAAAAATTGAAAACTTGTTGATCATTTATATTGGATGAACAGAAACCTGTCATTTTTTTTTGTTCTGCTGTATTTGGGAAATAACCGGATAGCATTTAGAGAACTTGTTTAATAAATATACCAGCAATGGGAGCACATCATTTTCAGAAATGTTGAAATGATAACATTTATTTATAAATGTGTATAGGACAGATGGATTAGTTATAATTATAGCAATGCTAATGGGACTGAATCTTTTTTTTTTTTTTGAGAAAAAGAGATCATGGAATAAAAAAAAAATTATGAAAGAGAGCACTTATAAAGTCCAAAATACCACACCCATCCATTTTGTTAACAGTATATATATATATATATATATATATAGGATCAAATATAAACTAACGTAAAACTTTTAGTAGATGGAACCTATTGTGAAGAGGATTAGCTCAATATACGAGATAGAGGATTATATATATATATAATTGGTGTTCTTGTTTCTTTTAGTAGTGTGGCATGACAAAAACTTACTTCTTTTGATAAAGCCATTTTTTTATGACTCTCTTTTCCTTGTCGACTTAATATTTCTGACACGTAAACCTTCATCAGTTCAGATATATCCAAAGAATGAAATGATTAATTTTGTGTTGCGTAACCAAAAACCAATACTATGACATTAATCATAAAAACAAAATCTTAGATGTAAATTATTTCAAATCAGAATCAAATAATGGAAAAGGTTTCACAGGAAATTCCCCACATTAGACTAAATTTCAAGCATATATATATATATATATATATATATATGTAAAGTAAATGGAAAACGTGGACAAAGTTAAAAATATAAAAACCAAAATCGCATAAAAACCACATAATTAGACTGATACTTTGTTTCTTTTAATAATAGAATATTTATCAAAGTGAACAGACATGGTTCATTTTCATTATTTATTCATTTCTATACATTCCATCAAATTTTATCCTTATATCAATCTTATATTTGTTATTTTAAATAGTTAAAAGTGCAAAAGTTAAAGGCATGTTTCATTCCATTATTCTTAAAACTCAAGCACTCCATTATTTTTATAGTATACTTTATTGCAAATTCTTGAAAAGCCAGTGATCGGATTAAATAATAATCATCATCAGATTCCCCATGAAATCTTATCCTAGAAAAGTTGTGTTTGATTTTATTACAGGGCTTTGTTATAAATATAGTAAAACGTTGCCATTACTGTTTATTTATGTCCAGCGTGAATGCTGACCTCACAATATAATTATAAAACACCCCAATACAAACTGATACCACCAGTGGATTCTTTATAAATATTTTACTTGAAAAAAAGTTGTTTGATCTTGTTGTAGGGCTTTGTTTTCAATTGCATAGCTGGACAGACAGACACCATATTTATAGTACAAGAGATATACACACAAACACCATACTATGCCATAAAAGTACCATGGTGTAGTAGTTACAGGTACAGACTGGTTTCTGCATGCCGGTTTCAAGTTTTGTTGGGGCTACTGCATCACTTTCATTAATACCATTGGGAAAGCTATGAATCCACACATCTCTCCCTCCAGCTATGGATTAAATAGTAGGATAGACGAGACTCCCAAGTCTTGGTTGTGCAACTCGTCTAAAAAGAAAACTCCAAAATAACATCAGTCTTTCTTTGCTTATCCTGGCATTGTTTCAAGTCGTCCGGGACTTTTCCTGGACACTGGACTCTAGCAATGCTGGTTCAGGAGAGGTACAACACTTGCTTCACCAGAGCCTCGCAGCACAGGCCACCTTTACAGGGCATATCCATTGTTTCTCAAGATTGAAAAGACCTTTACTATACCATCTCATGGTGGTCATTTGATACACTTTTACAATTTTCAAAAGATAGGGGAGTTTTTAAAAACAAATTTTTACAGCTTATAGCATCTGTTAAAGTCAATTAGTGTGTTCTTTATTTCTTAAAAAAAAATGCTTTATATCATATTTTTCATATTAATATACATTTTTATTTTTAACAGTTTATTTTATTGCATCAATAGTTTGGATTCAGACAAATCAATAGTTGATTCTGACTAGCCAATTCTTTTTTAATTGTTGCACCATGTTCTTTAAGAAAAAGTCTATTTCGATTCAGTTTATTTAAAAAAATACCAGTTAGGAAGATTATTAAAATGGGGACATTTTACAAAAATGACCTAACTAACAATAGAAGCAGTAAGTACAAATAAAACTGGTTAGAATTACACAAAAAATATTATAGCTCATATGATAGAGTGTCAGACTGATCATGTAAAGGTTGTTTTCAATCGTGGGTTTTGGTATACAATTTATTAATAAACTATTCTTTAACCTATTATAGCCGTCACCCCCCACCATTATTTATACAGTTAAATGGATTTTTAAAAAAAGAAAAAACACACTTATGTCATTTAAAAATAAAAAAAAAACATGTTTATCTAAAATAAAACAAAACATAATTCTTTTAAAATAAGGTATACATTGCTGAAAATATATTGTGAGCAATTTTAGTTTATAACCGTCTCGAACACAAAATTATCTTTATTTACTGAAGTGAAAAAAAATAAAAAATGTCTTATCAGCGGTTTTGTTGAATCTTTGAATAGAAAAATTAAAAATTGGTAAAAAAACCCACAAAAATCTAAAATGCCTCCCAGACAACGCCAGGTAAGGAGAGCTTGTTATTAATAGTTTTAAGCTAATTTTTCTTACACTGCAGGATACCTACCTTTTTCATTTTTTTGTTTATGTTTCTTTTGTTGACAGCAGTTTGCAGTTATGCTAACGTTAAAAATAAAAATATATTAACTCTGGTATTGATCGGTTTATTGTTATTGTTTTATTTAGTGATTAGATTTAATTAACCTCAATTTAATATTTTTAAATTAATTTTATTTCATTAATGCTTTTTCTTCATTAACTGCAGGACACATAAAGTGCATTTTATTATCACACACACACACACACATATATATATATATACACACACACACACACACACACAGTGTGGATAGAGTTAAAAACATATTGTTCGCCTGGAAACAGAGTGAGCCCACCCACAACTAAAATTCTATCATTGAATTGTTATTTTATTTACCTCCTCTCCAGAAGGTTAGACACAAGGTCAGGTATGGGTTTTGATGAAAGTGTTTCTGTGGAACGAACTAGATTCGAACCCGGCACACTCATGTACTCAGTCAGCGTCGTTAACCACTTAGCCATCCCCTAACATTGAATTGTTATAACAAAACAAAATTATCCAAAATAGGGTACAATTAACATTTTTGTAACCAGAAGCCTTCATTTCAAATTCTACCACTATATCTCCCGCACATTTTTGCTTACACATTTGTAATCCCTTTTATTACTAAAACAATTTCTCATGCTTATTTCTGCATTGCATTTTTATTTGATATAGTCAGTCACTGTATTTATCGCTGACAATCAATCGATGGAGAAAGATATCTTGGCGATTACCATATTCAGACACCGAGATTGACAAGAAATGTTTGTCAAAAAAGAGATGTTTAGATGCGATATACACAGACGTTTAGTCGAATACTTGAAGATCGACAATCTTTTACACAAAACCACTGCGCAAACCTACCTTCACGTCATAAAATGGAGGTGGTTTTTAGAATATTTATTTAAGGATAAAATATGTTTATTGGGACAGGAAATACGATAAGTAAAAAGTTGATAAAACATAAAATGGAGTCAAAATGAATTTTGTTGTTTTCCTAATTATTCAACAGAGACGAAGAATAAGAAAAAAACAACAGAAAAAAAAAATCCTACTATTTAAAGAATAAATTTTTTTTTTTTAAAATCCAAGTTTTGGATGCGGATACCTCAATAGTCATTAACTCTTACAATCTTGATTGTTATCATTAAAATTGATCAAGTAATTTTATTTTATCTTAATTTTTAATTACTACATCATAACATTCACGCGTGACAGCTATATGTTAATTCAAGAAAATTTAATTTTCATTTAATTTTAAATAAATTAAAATTAATTTTCACATTTGTTTTTAGGATCACTTTTTAAATTTCCAAATTTAGAGAAACCATAGAAAATAGTTTTTTATGGCTGTAGTTTATGGTGACCATTAGTAATGTTATCACGTAATCATTAAAAAGTAAAATAAAATGAAGACTACTTTTTTTGTTATCAAAATGGGCTGATATGCTAAGAGTTTATGATGATTGGAATACCCACTCCCAAAATTGAACTATTGTAAGAAAACCTTTTATCACCTAAATAAACATTTCCCAATCTTTTTGCCCTTGCATAAAATTTGTTACCATTAATATCTTTTATATTTTCATCAGAGTTCATGTACTAAACAAATTTCATTTTGTTTTCAGATAACTAGTTTAAATAAACTTAATCCCCTTTCTGTCAAATTTATTGCATTTGAGGGAGCCCCTCAAGGATACATAAACCCATCATGTGCAAGGTATATCCACTAACCAGTGAAGGCAGTTTCACATTGGTGCTATACAGACATTGCTAAATATGTACCCTGCCTGGTACAGCATTTACTCTGGTTGGGTTGAGCTGACTTTCTCTGAAGGAGGAGGAGGAGGAAGTTTCTACAGAAAATTTAATCCCCAGTCGCATGTATATTATTCAGGTCAGGGGACATGACGATCTTGTTTTTGTTTTTTTTGCAGGGTGTTGTCATCCACCCACATACAATGTCTGATATTCCCAAGTGGTCACCCATCTGATAATGACTAATCACAACATTGCTTAACGTTGGTGATCTAACAGGAACCAGTGTGTCAACATAATTATGTACACAAACATTCCCTATCATAATGATTATAAATAATAATAGATGACCCGTCAAGTCAAGTCAACTTTGGTACATTAGTGCACATATCACATAGTTAGAATTGAATATATATATATATATAATAAATTTGGGAAAGTTCATTTTTTAAAGCATCTTTAGAATTTTAAACATAAAGATAGAGGGAAAATGCCTTCATAAAAACCATGTGTTAGATGCAGATATTTTTTATTACAATCAAAATAAAAAAAATCAAAACATTTTTTTATTTTGATTTTAATAAAAAATATCTGCATCTAACACATGGTTTTTATGAAGGCATGTTGCCTCTATCTTTATATATATATATATATATAAAATCAAATGAATAATGAAAATAAAAATTCGAAAAACAATATTTATTGAATCATCAAGTAGTTTAAACAAGGAATATATCAATAAACTTCTTTTCGTAAAGGAGAAAAAAAAAGTTCATTGATATATTCCTTGTTTAAACTACTTGATGATTCAATAAATATCGTTTTTGTAATTTTTATTCTCATCATTCATTTCATATATATTCAATTCTAAGCATGTAGTATAATTGCTCATTCTCGTATATATTGACTTTGCATTATAGGATTATTTTAAAGATAAAATATTATCTTTATTATCTCTCCATCTTATATATATATATATATATATTACTTATATTTATCACACAGGACCTAACATCCCCTCGCGGTATTTAACACAATATATATATATATATATATATATATATAATTTTCTTTCTTTGTCATTTATTTACTTACATCATCCTCTTATGTTGTTGCTACTACTCTTCACTTTGTTCCTCTCCTCACTTTTTATTCGCCCTTCTTCCCACCATCTAAAACAGTCAATGTGTAAACAAGCAAGCACGATTATCAGAATTTTAATAAATAAGAAGAGTGAAGCCTTTATTATAAGAACCAAGGAATTTTTAACAAGATGTTTCATGTGTAGAGTAAAATTATGAATGTAAGCTTCTAAAAGAATTAAAAAAAAAAAAAAAAAGCATCAACTTATCACTATTTCTTGCTGAACATCAGCCTTTTTAGGAATCTAAAGGTTTCGGAAAACGTTGCCCTAGATTGTAGCAAATATATTTATATTATTTGTTTTAGTTAATTTTATAAGCATAAAAATGTACCAACATTTTGTTATAAATCATATGGAATTGTTTTTAAAGACCAGTGCTTCTAGAACCCTCTAAACATGGCAATATTAATAACTTTTGAAGTCAAACTGCCACCCACATTAATTTATTTCGTGTGTATCTCCTCACAATAATTTTAATTCATGTTTAAAGAAAAACAAAAAAATTATTTCAATAAAGCCATTACCTAATTTTGCGTGCAATAGAAAAATAAAAAACAGCAACTGGTGCATTTCTTTGTACATCTCCTCTGTAAAACTTATGTGCGCCAATTGGTTACTTTTCTCTCAAACTCTTATTTGCTCAGCACCAGATGAATGAAAAGAATAGTTTTATAGGAATTAAACTGAACCTGTTTAGATTTTCTGAAGACAATTTTGAATCATTTTTTTTTTTAATACATGCAAGATTTTTAAAAGAAGCAATGTATATTATGGATCCAACTCCTGTAGAAGGACAGTTATTCAAAATGAAAGACAAAAGAATAACCAACCAATGGTTTTCTTTCTCTATTGTGTAAGCTGATAAACAAATCTAAAAAGCAACAATATATATATATATATATATATATATGAAAAAAATTAGCAAAATTATATCCACCATCAATAGGAGCCAACATATTCTGAATTTCATCCTAATGCAGCTCAGAAAGAGTAAAATGTCGACAAAGGAAAAAAACAAAAACTTGCGCCTGAAAAAAAAACAAAAAAAAAAAAAACTATGTTCCTTCCTTTTCATATATATATATGAAAATATGCTCATAGCAAGCGATAAAGAAATAATGTTGTTTTATTCATCAGGCCATGCGATAACATTCTGCTTTTCCTTTCGTAAATGTTGCATTTCCTACTACCCTTATTAAAACTTGTTAGTTTATTACCTAGTAACAGACTTACACCTTCCCTAGTTACACCCATCAGCCTTTTAACTTCTGCAGCCCCCCCCCCCCCCACTGTTTTGGACATTTTTTTAGCAGGTTAATTCGTTTGATATAAGTCGCTATCCCAGGGTGAACTCTCTTCTGTAATGTTTTGTTTTGTTTGTTTATATATATATATATATATATATATATATATATATATAACATTTTTAAATTTCTAGTTTTCACCAAAACTAGACTCTACATGGGTCATCTAAAAATCTACATCTTTTAAGATTTGCCATTTAACTATTGAGGAATTTCCTAAAAATAATTCAACGGTGATGTTTTATATCTATGCTTTTTGTTATATAGTACATCACTGTCAAATTATTCTGGGGAACTCAGATATGCCCCAGTAATTAATTACTTTACATTTACGTTTACGTTATTGCATAATCCTTAGATGATCTTTGCATGCCTTCAAGATGCACAATCCTTCCATGTAATTAATTGGAAATTTTTAAATGGGCCAGGATGTGTGTTGATTTTTTTTAGATGAACAATGTAGATTATGTGTTAGTGAAAAAGTAGAAAATTTCAAGTTGTAAACAATCTGTTCAACTGAAGAAATGAAATAGCTATAAACTGTAGACACAGAACCATGGGATAGCCACCTATATAAAATAATCAACCTACTTTAAAAACACACAATGAAAAAACCCCAAAAAAAACAAAATCCAGAAGTGAAAATGTTGATGGGCATGAATAGAGAGTGAGCGGGTGTTAGTCCATGACTAGGCAATAAACTAAAAACTTTAACAGGTAGGGATAATAGGAAATATAAACATAAGTTGCTTATGAAAAGCAAACAAGAATGTTAATCATCTCATAGCCTGATGAGTTAAACATGCACATTTCTGTGTAGCTTCCCATAAGCTTATTTTCATACAACTACTAAGCTCTGCTCATGTATTGAGCACTATTGAAATAAATATTGCAACAAATATATACACACAATATATTATGTGATATTTATTTATATATATATATATATATATAAAGTAAAAAAAAAATATGTAAAAGTGGGCAAACCATATAAAAGACAAAATCACATCAAAAATCTATCAGTAGACTGTATAAAAAGGTATCAGAAATATCTGTGTTTCACTGATAAAGTCTCTATTAATAAAAGAAACAAAATAGTCTACTGTCGACTTTCTGATATGATTTTGTCTTATATTTTATGGTTTGTCCACTTTTGTATTCATGTTTTCTCTACATTGTTGGAGTTATATATATATATAAATGCAAATGTTATTAAATAAGTTTTATTTTTGTTTTATAAGGCTTTTAAATTTTTTTAATTTAATTCATTTTTCAATTTCCCCGTATAGTATGTATAAGTATAACTTATATACACCAATTTAATCGGAATACCAAATGGATTATTTGGAAAATTGAAAAAAATAAAAGGCTTCATAAAACAAAACAAACTGTTATTTAATAACATTTAACTTAATGAAACAGACTACCGAAATATAATATATATAAACTGTTGCATGATTCAATAGGTACACATCCAGTTTTAGAGCAAGATTAGAAAGTTGCAGGAACACAAATCAACAAGAAAGGGTCAAATGCACAATTTAAGTAGAAATGGCATGTAAACTCCTTCCCTTTAATAAGAGTAATAAAACTTTTTTTCTTCTTTTAGATAATTAAATATCTGACTCAGCCAGATCAGAAAAAGTAAAAAAGAAAAAAAGAGATAAAAGAAAATTTAAATGCGTTTATAAATTTGTCGTCAGCGCATTGAATAATTTCTCCATTTCATTTCTGTTTGTGAAAGTTCATGTGCAGATTTTTATGTTGTTGAAAAATGAACAACACTTTTCTTCGTTTTCGGTTCAGTCTCTTTTGTGTGTCTAAGGCTATTCAGCATACAATGAAAGAGCAATTGTCAAAAAATACAGACGGTTTAAGCTTTTTTTTTATCTGTTTTATCTGTTTATATCAACACATTTAATGAATTGAAAAAAATTATGGGAAGAAGGAGGAGGAGGAGATGAAACAGCTCTTCAAATAGATAAGTAAATAAATTTTGGTAAGGCTCATGTCCAGTGTTTATGTCCATTGTATATCAGACAATAGATAAAATATTTACAAAAAGAAAAGAAAAAAAAAGTAGATCTTTCCTTCCTTAAATTGAAAAGGAAGAAGAGACGAGAGGGTCAGTCCATGGCATGTGAACTCAAAACCGCAGGCAACTTTTCATACCAAAAAGCCAGCATTTCATTATTTTAAGGTCCATCTAATCGGATTATGTGTAGTAGGTATATCGTCATCAGAAACGTGTGTATATACACACATACTCACATTATTTATATATATAACATATTTTATATTCAGATTTTGTTAATTTTTTTCATTTTAATTCTATACCTTTTAAAATGCCTCACATGTGAGAGCCATGTATATGGGTTGAAAACGAAAAGAAAAAAAAAACAAACAAAAGAAAAAACACTCGATAATTTCATATAACGAAATAATTTCATATCCTATTGTTCTCTTTATCTTTTCAACTCAGCTGTAAACAGACCAATAATAATAATACAACATTAGTTTTCTCCTATTTGTTTACATTTCATTTTCTTCTTATCTCTGGACTATAGAAGCAGATCGTTAATCGGGTTTCTTTGAAAGTTTTTCTTTAAATAGCAATAACACAGTTTTCATAGGTATTTTTAAGTGTGTTTATCTCTGTGTCGTAGTTCTCATAGTGATAATAGCACCACTCACCAACACCACATTGTGATTAACAGAATCCATCAACTGTATGTAGATATACTGCTTGAATAATTATTATAATAATAAACAAAAAATGGGTTCTTTTCTAGAATAGTAACTCCTCCCAAGAAATATGGTTTATGTTTGGTTTAGTTGTAGAAATGAAGTATAATAATCCACTTTGGTATAGAAACTTAAATTCTAGCCAGGAATTAACTTTTTATTCTTCCATTTAAAGGCTACAAAATCACTTTCGAATTTTCCATGGCCACAAACAAATTAGCGGCATGGCCATTTTTTAATATATAATAATGAAAACAAATATGTCCAACATGATATTTACCGTGACCATGAGAAATTAGAATGTGATATTGAAGCATTTAAGATGTCAATTCAAAGGTAATTTTGAAGCCTTTAAGTGAGCAGATAGAGAGTAATATCTGACTAGAATTAAAGTTTACAGGCCAAAGTAGTATGGTTCATTTATGATCTTAAACCAAACAGATACAGTATTTATTGGAGGAACCACTGTTCTAGAAAAAATCCAAGAAATGCATATGTATGTGTGTAATTACTTGACAGACAGAGAGAGAAGAGAACGCGTGTGTTTCTGTTGGAAATTAGAGGAACGGGTTACTGGGCTGGCCCGGCTGTTGCATAGGAGGTGTTAATGAAGTGTTCAATGGAATGAGAGGTCTTGGTAGCATTTCAGAGTTGTTCATTTGAACAAATCCTGCTGGCTGCGTCTGCTGCATTTGTCGCAAGGGGACTCTGGCCGCCGATTGTTCAAACGGATTTGTACCACTGCCTGTAAACGGATTTGTACCTGCTAGAAAAACGAAATAGAAAAAGAGAGATAGAAAACATAAAATGAAATTAATTTTGAAATATTATTGACAAAAACTTAACATTAAATTGTAAAAGATATTTCAATACTTTTAATGTAATTAAGAAAAAATGAACAGTATAAAAAATGTTTTTCTGTAAATATTAAAATTGGATTGTACATTTACTTTCTTTATCTTCCGCATAGTGTTTTTACCAAGACGCCATGAAGGCATTAATATATTATCAATGTTATAACTGTGCTTGTCCCTCTCTTAATTTGCACGATCGTAAATCTGTCAATAGAAAAATCAAAGTAGACTTCATTATGAAATGTTATGCTATATTTATAGTGGAAGTGGTGCAATGGATATTAGTGCAGAGTGTATTGGGGGCTATTGCATCACTTCACTTATACGTAATATTTAGTA
Source organism: Sepiola atlantica (assembly GCA_963556195.1). NCBI lineage: Eukaryota > Metazoa > Mollusca > Cephalopoda > Sepiida > Sepiolidae > Sepiola > Sepiola atlantica. The sequence continues at coordinate 520,436 of OY744536.1, forward strand.
ACAAATATGCAATAACTTAAAAAAAAATTTTTTTTGTTTTTTTACTTTGCTCTATTTTTGTGTCCTATTATCTTTCCACATTTTACTTCTACAAATCTTGGTCAACAACTTTCTTAGCTAAAACTTAATTAAATTAACTTGGAAAAAAAAAATCAGTTTTCATCTGCTTTTGTTTACATATTCAAAGCAATCTATATTAATGCTACTACTGCATCAAATTTGGATGCATTACATCCCTTTGATTTAGCGTATGCGCATTGGCAGTGTTACAGTTGTGCTAAGAGAAGGTCAAGCACAATTATTATATAGAAAATAGATGAAGAAAGCAACTGTAGAATTTCCATGGAGTCCCGCTAATATAAATGCAATAATGTAAAAGAAAAAAACCCCCAAAACAATCATATTTTTCAGACCATATCATGCACTTTTTTTTTTAACTTAGAAAAATTAATTTAAAATTTGAGTGCAATTTATAGTTTAAAACATTCTTGGTTTATTGTGATTCTTCATACGCAGTTACTTGCCCCTGAATTTTTCACATGATTTTTATAAATTAGAAATGTTCACCCGGGTAATATTAATAATTCAAATTTTATTTAGAAAAAAGTTCTAAAAAATATTTGTTGTTTGCAGTTTCAAGCTTTTATGGTCGTATTTAAATTACTTTTGCTTGATATTACGAATCAGCTTATGTCTGCGGATACAAGAGATGTAACTTCTCAGTTTGTATTATTTATTCATTATTAGATAAGAAATATACAATTTATTTAAAATAACTGTCTAATGTTGTCAGCCTGTTAGTTGAAGGCAGTAGATTCTGAATATAATACTCAAAGAGCCTGCTTAGTATTTGTTTTGTATCCCCCCCCCCCCCCAAAAAAATGATGCAGTAAACTGTGCGTCCCAGGGACAACCCACAATTCTCCCCATGAAAGAGAGAGGGAAAGGGAGGAGGGATAGAACAATGAAAGACGACACTCTCTCTCTCCAAATTTACTAGTTTTTTTTTTACAGACAGTGGAAAAAAAAATTTTTTTTTTTTTCTTTTTTTTTTTTTTCAACGAAACATTTTAAATCTAGTTTGCGTACGGGACAAAATGAATTACTCTTTGGATAGGCCTATTATACGCTGTGTAACCAAGAGTGCACACATTGTACATTTGTAAAAGGTTTATCGAAAAACGTTAGTTTTGGGATTTGTGTTTTAATTTATTTTGTATGGAAACTAGCAAATATAAGTTTTTATAATAATCAAATTATGTTTTCATACCCTCAACAGTACCTGACATATAAGCAACATAAACTTATGAAACAGCTGTATTTAAATTTTATTGACTTAAATTAACACTCCAGCAATGAGCCTTTTTACTTGTATGGATATCATTTCTATTTTATGAATCTGTATTTAAAAATTATTTTTTAATCGAACAATAAGGATTTATTAACTAAAGGGTTTTCTATATGAATATCAATTCTACTCATTTTCTCCCTATCTAATGGTAAGATATACTTGATATTCTCCCTCACTCGTAACTAAAAGAAGACCCTTTTCTTTTCTATTAGAATAAGTGAAGGTAAATATTTAAAAAAAAAATAGGACAATTTCAAGCTAAGAGAATAACTTTTCCTTCACAGATATAAAAAGGTCAACCATTAAATTAGCAAAGTCTATTTCTTTCTCTTTAAGTTACTACAAAATGTTACAATTAGTAAAATTTTGAAAATCATATCAATATTAGAATTCTAATGTAATAAGATTGTGAAAAAGTACATTTAGTAAATATAAAAAAAGGGAGTAATTTTGTATAAATCAAAAATGTTATTTTATTTATTTTTCGAAAGTAATATGGCAATAAACAAAAGAAAATGGCCACATCATCCAAAATTTAATTTTCAAAAAAAAAACAAAAACAGATTGTTCTTAAATAACAAAGGTTAGAAATAATGTTTTTTTTAATTGAGACTTTTTCAAAACATGACAATAAAATAGTGATTTTTAATCATTTACTAGTATAAATGAACAAAAACAAATGTTAAATACCTAATTTCATATAAAAAAAAAACAATTTCTAGAATACATTCAAATATAGAGAGAGGGTTCTTACACATACAAGATTTCAGAATTCTGGGATCATTTGAAATAATTCCCTAATCACAAATTATAAAACACTGACAACAAAAGCTGTTCTAGACACTGAACTACTTTGGTTGATAAAATAACCACAAACTAATATTCACACATGCATAATACTATTTGAAACAGGATAAAAATTAAGTTTCAAAAAGTGCAAAGTATTTTTCATTTCATACAATTTCTGGTCAATTTGACTATTTGATTCTAAGAATCACGCTGAGAATCGTACATCCTCTTGTCCGTCAGTTATATGAAAATAATGTAATTTTTTTCATAGTTGCATTTTTAATTTTGGGAGGGTGACAAACAATTATCATGAATTATTAATTTGTAAAAAAAAAAAAGCTCATTTTCTGATTTTCCATAAAAACAAGAGAATTCACTGCAGAACCCCCCCCCCCCCCTACGAACCCTGTATATAACTTTCAGTTCATAGAATTGTAATAATGATATTTGAACAAAGTTAAACTATGATAAAAAGAAAACAAAAAAACGTCTTTCATGAAAAAGGTTGCAAATACATATTACAGCAAATCAAGGAATCGACTGAAAATGAAAGCTTATGCAGAAAAAAAAAAAGAAACGAAGCAGACATTTGTGGGTGGAAGCAATGAAAAGCATATCTATATTGTATATGGATATGCAAACGTGAGGGTAGACTAAAAATAAGGAAAAGAGATTTTATTACTTACCAAACAGTCAATATTAAACAAGATTGAAGTTAATAAGAAAAATGAATGAAGAGAACATTTTAATAAAGCTTTGCGCCAATTTCAAAATACAAGTAGAAGAAGGTCTCTCTGATAGTTGATTTTGATCTATTACGTAGGTATAATTAATTATTATTATTATTTTTTTTTTGGGGGGGGGATCATTAGATTTGCTTTTTGAAATGCTTCAAACATTTTAGAGCGCCTGTCGCTGAATTGCGATCACATACTCCCCCAAAGTCAAAGATTGTAATTCAAGTAAATCTGTTCTAATCATGTCACCACATACGACGAGTATAGAATTTTTTTATCACATCTAATTTTGCAATACAAGTTTAATGAGAAATCTCCAATTAAAACTACTGGAATTTTACAGTTCACTGGGGTGAGCAGGTAGACATACATATAGTCGAATCGTGTGACCAGTGGAAAAGTGATATATCACCACACTGAGGAGTCTTGGTTAAGACAAAATATAAATATGTGGATATTAAAATATTTATTACAAAAATAATTATTTAAACCTCCCTTCTAGGATGAGCACTGTGAGAAATATTAAAAGCTTCTAACTAGGCAATACTGCAAAAGTTTCTTCCCTTGGGAGGACGAACACGCTCCAAGGCTTACTATATATTCGTTAAAACAATAACAAGGTTTTTTTTTTGGTTTTTTTCATATAGGTGTTACAATGGCCGTGCCAATAAGAGTGTTGGATAGAAGTCAAAGGTGACTTTAATCCAAGGTTTGAATCATGTGACTGGCGGAACAGTTATATATAGTCACACTGATAGGTCTTAGTTAAGATTAAACATATGTATATCAATATTAAAATATTTCTTACATATATGAGTAACAACATAACGAGATTATGTATTCAAGATAAAGATGGTAACCATAAATCATCATCAAATTCAGTTTAATGACTGTTTTACATGCTGGCATGTGTTGGACGGCTTTTAGAAATTGACTTCCAAACTAATCGATCTCTGGACAGATTTATCTCCCTTTCTCTCACGTCCATTCTTATCACTTCTACCAATGTTTTCCTTCCCTTTTCAATTGAACATGTTACCTCAACTGTCCTACATCGACTAACCCAAGAACTCTCATCCATTCTTTTAACATGGCCATACCATCGAAGTCTACTCTTCTGCACACATTATTTTATTGTGTTTAGTGAAATCAAAAGTGCAATAGCACAAAATTTTTAAAATCCTATTTAAAAAATAATTTAATTACGAAACTAAATCCACCTGAATGCATTTTGGTTTCTTAAATGCATTCCAGACTGGCAGCATGTAGTTAATTTCCACTTCTATGTATTTGTCATGTAAATCTTCACTCACTCTCTCTAGAGGTCTTCCTACTTATATTGTAAACGTAACGGTCTGCCAAAACGAATCTGAGTCTTTACCCAGTTCAAATTGATCGATTTATCAAACCCCCCTCCTCTCAATCTGTCTAGACAAGAAAACCTATATATATTATAAAATTTGGTTTAATCAATAATTTAATGACCAAACGATACCGTAATAATCAAATTTAACTTTCAAAATGTTAAATTATTTTAAAAACAATTTGTTAAAAATAAACAAAAAAAAAACAGAAAGAATAGAAAGTATTTATGAGATTTAAAGACATCCGATCGATTTTATTGCAAAACAGATTTTCTTTCAAGTCGCGCCTTTTTCTTTCCTTGAATTATCTTTCCAAAAATATTTATATTAAATTAATTCAGAGAAAAGACAAGAGAGAGGGGGAATGAGTGAAACAAAAATGACAATATCAGGTAGATACAGCTAAATTTTCAATATAAAAATCTACTTTTAGCCTTTGTCTGGTGGGCAGTGAATGCAAGCAAAATTTTGCTGAAAAGCGTTTGGAATTTTTTTTCCCTTTTTCGTAAAAAAAAAAAAAAAAAAAAAAAAAAAATTTGACATAAAAGACATGAAAAGAAAAACAAAAATACATTTATCTTAGTATAAAAATAATCTTAAAAATGTTTGCATTTTATCAGTTCCAATATATGGATTTTTTTCATGTGAAATACCAAGTCTTACTTAGCTGTGTCCCTAAGAGTAGCAGGCATCAATACCTGTAGGAATGTTGAGATTTAGGTGTTATAAATTCAATATATCCGTTTAAATGCAACTATTACTTCACCAATTGACCTAATTGAGTGGGATTTTTATTTCTTTTAAGAACGATTTGAAAACTAGCATATTTTATGGGTATGCTTTTCAAACGAAATAATTTAAATTGGATTTTTCGGACTACTATTCTCATCTTGGTTGTTTTATTCAGAACATTCTGGTCAATATAACCGCTGACCTTCTTCAAAGGCATCTTTTTATATTCGTGAATATCCGAGTCGATTAACAATCAGTTTAAAAATATTTTTTTTTTTTAACAAAGTTCACCCCAAACAAGGCAGGCCACCACTGTAGACGTAAGGGGCTACTGAGAAGAAAGAAAAGGGGAGAAGGTTGGGAGGGGTCAACCTAAACTGGGATCTGCGCAGCGAGATGTCTGTTTACATTAATTTTAAATTTCTGCATGTTAGTACTGTTGGGGAAACAGGAGGGAGTTCCAGAGGCCAGCAGCACGAGGAAGGAAGCTATTTGAGTAGAAAGCTCTCCGGCATCTGGGGACCTCCACAGTGAATGTATGGGATTTAGTTGATTGTCGAGTTGATCTAGTGAATTTACGTCGAGGGGGCACCAGAGTAGCCAATTTTTTAAGCTACAGTCTTTTGAAGTTTCAATCCTTACTAAGAATAACAAATTAACACTTCTACTCAATTGTGGCTGATGGAATGAGAACAAGCTACCGGATTAAATAAAGGGTTCAGTTCCAAATTCTGTCCATGTTTCCAAATTCAGCTAGAAGGTTACTAGATGCACCTGAGGAAAGTTGTAATTCTCTACAGGTTCCCGAGTTTGACTAGATAAGGTTGGAGGTTACATCGGTTGAAACGTTGTGTAAATAATAACCAAGATGAGAATAATAATCCAAAAAATCCAAATTATCGATCCTCATCTAAAAAGTCCCTAAACATAAGATAATTTTAATTCATTTTTTTAAACAAATTTCATGGTAATATTAAAATACTGTAAAATGAACAAGTGATTTATAGAAGATAAATATTTAAATTAATATGCAAACATATTTGAGACAAAAATTAGTTTCTTGAAGTGCTTCAAAAATCTGGTTGTAGACAATAATATATGTGTTGAGTTTAATGGGTTAAGTTATAACATTAAAATATTATTATTATTATTATAACAGTAACAAATCAAACTGAATTATATCAGTCAGTAACACCAAATTAACTTAAAAATGGTGCAGGATAACAACACAAAAAACAGTTAAATAGATTTAATATGATTTTCTCAGTCCTAGCTAATTAATGCACCTAGAACAATAAAATATACTTTTGTCTGGGAAACCATACCATTTGAAGCGAGTGAAAAGAGAGATTCTCCTTAATGTCTCATTAATAGAAGTCCTTGTGGCCTGTGTTCTTACCTTCAAATATACATGGTGAAGTTCTGGGTAGATGACTGTATTTGTTGTCATTTTTAAGTTGATTAGGATCACAGGCAGTGTTCATGTCTAGGACAGATACAGGAGAAGCAAGTGATCAAATGTGAGGAGCAGCAGCAGATGACAAAATAGCATTGTCAAATGAAAAGGTGGGGGGTGGGGGATAGAGTAAGAGAGGTGGGAGAGAGATGACCAGTTCAGCAGTCCCTTAGATTTCGTTGCATTCATACAATTTCAAATGAAAACACAAACCTTATGACTTTTATAGAAATAATACAAACCTATGATAAATGTATTGAATACTTTAAAGAAACTTTTAAGGCTTAAATAGGTGACTCATTCAATAAATAAGGCAAGTTTAAAAAAAAAAAGAAGAAAAAAAAACTATTTAATTTTTTTCCCTATAAATCTTAACTGGGCATGATTTGGAATTGGTTTATAGTTAAAATTATTTTCATCTTTAATCAATATGTTTTGAGGCCATTCAAAATGGTGGCAAATCAAAGTGCTCCATGTTTGAGTAGAGTTCTGTAAATTTCACTTAGTTTGCACTTCTCAGCCACCCAAAATTTGATGACAAGGTTTACGGAGAAGCTTGTTTTAGCCAGAAGAATGTTTACAAATAAGCTATATTGTTTAAAAGTCAGAATAGTACTCAAGGTGAAGGCAGGTCAGGTAGGCCCACGATGACGAACACACCTGAAATCATGGATTTAGTTAATGCACTCATTTTGGTTGGCAGAAGAGTTATACTAGAGGGCATTTCTGGAACAACAAAAACAAAAAAAAACGAGAATGTCTGTGGAAACGGCACACAACATGATGACCATGACTTTTTAAAGGTCAGGTGTCATTGTTTCACAAAATCTAAAGAGAACCATTAGGAAATGGCTAAAACTCTGTTAAAAGATGTCTATGTTGAAGGAATACAAAAGCTTGTTTATTGATGAACAAAGCAAATACGTTCTAAAGAACGGCGATTATGTTGCAAAAATAAAGCAAAATTGTTTTTCCTGCATGAAATAAGTTGTTTTATTGCAAAATTCACCATATTTATTAAATGACACATTTAGAAATACAAAGTAAAGCCAGTCTTGACATGAAATGATGAGAATATAATTTATAATTGATATATTTCTTAGACAAAGCAATGCTTCATGGATTCAATAATATCTGCTTATGAATTACATGTTTAAGAGCTTTTGTATGCATTGAAATGTTCCGGAATTTTTACAGGATGGGGTAAAAATAAACAAATGGAATGAGGAAGCATGTTCAAAAGAAATATAAAATTAGCCGTTCTTTTAAATATTTCAAAAGAAAATTTTAAAACATCTTACGATGAGAAGCAAATGTTACTTATTAATATTTATGCTGTGTTCGTATTTTCTTTCTACAATTATGCTTCGTTTGTCCATTTTGGGGTCATTTAATACCAAAAACTCGATACCTATTGTAAACAGTCCAAAAAATAAAATTTTACATTTTACCCATGCTTATACCTTTCCCAACAGTATTAATGCATAAATAACAAAAAATAGATTCAATAGGAATTGACGCGGCATAGCAGATTTCAAAAGCAATTGCAGTAATTACACACCCTCTGTAATTAGGAGTTCAGAAGTTAAATAATTTTTTTTACTTGAATTTTTGGGTTGAAGAATTATTTACATTGTTTTTCTTTGGACTATTGGCCTTATCAACATTGATATTTTTATTAGGTTTCGACCTATGTGCTCTTCAGCCTTCTTCACGTGCATTGGTAATTTCAGTGATGTTTTTCACATATTTAAATCATTAGAGTTGATTATTTATTGACGTTTCTTATGTACTATGAACTGAGGAATTTGATGTTTAATTGTTCACAAATTTACAAATAAACATCAAATGTGTATCAGATTCCAATACGTAAGAAACATGAATGTACACAAATAGTTAAAAACATATCATATTTCAACTCCTTCAAACGTCTTATTCTCCAGCATGGCTCTATCAATTATTGATGTTTTATTCAATATAGGCTGATAAGCACTTCCTTTCTTCAATGAGTTTTAAGAACATTCATATCATGTTCCACATGAGTGTTTATGTCAAGCTATGCGCAAATGTTCATTTATTTGAATATAAACGTCAGTTTATCAGATTTAAGTATGTAAGGAACATCAGCGCACACACATTTGTGACAAAGTGCTGTCCGACCCCGAAATTACAGTACTATTGGGAAATGATTTTCCATTTAGATAATCGGTGGCCTCAAACGTTAAAGAAATGTTGACTTTATGAATCATTAATTAGTGCAAAGCAACAAATCCTAGTAAAACTTAATATTAATATATTTTCATATGAAGTCGATTATCAGGACTTGGTGATGGTAGACAAATGTTGGCTAGACGACCAGGGTTGAAACCTACCATGTGCATATTATTCATCAATGTCTGTTTCTGAGATGATTGGGTGGGAAGATCCTCACAATTCTTTGAGAATCAAGTGATGGGTAAGAAAAAGACACAGACTATCGACTGATATGTTTGGGTGACGCGAGAGATCGTGCTGCTCAGAGAAATATATCCTACTTCCCTCCAGCTCCATTCCACTAGAAAGGCATTTTAACACGAGACACACAGAATAAGGAGAGGGGGGGGGGCTCTGATTCATTTATATAAACCAATTTCATCTCGGTTTACGAGAATAAACAAATTACAAAATAGTTTTATCTATGGTCTTGAAATTATACCTTTCTTCGCAAAGTCATCAACATTTAACAGAAATTGCCATGGCACATTTCATCAAGAAGAAACTTCAAAGGAGTGTGAAACACAAACTTAAACTCCAAAGCCGGTATTGATGTACAGATTGTGACGTTCTTGTAACCACCCTTGGTATGGGTGTTACACATTTTAAATTTGAGGAAAACATCGCTGTAAATGAACAATACACCTGAATGTTGTTTACAAATTAAATAAATGTAGATAAAAATAATTCGGTAAGTAAATGAAGATAGATTCATTTCTGTTAAAATTGATGGTTTGACTACAAGAAATCTGCCATTGAGAAATGTTATTAAACAATATCTCAGTTATATAAGATATGTATAGGAGAAAATACAGCCGCAACAAAAATAATGTTGTTTGCCAATGCTTTTTGGATAAACATTGCAAATATTCTAGGAGTTCCCATGAAACAAGCAAAAGAAACCTCACACAAAACAGGAAAGATTTAACCAAGCTGGTGCAGAGGCAAACCAGCCGTCTCCATGATGGCAATGACCGTTGTTGGAGGAAAACCCAGGAAAGATGAAGAAATATATAAAATTAAAAGAAAGAAAGGTCTCTTCACTACAGGAATAACTTTTTGAAAACATCCTTAAATTTGGCAAAAAGAAAACCTAACTAAGCTTTTTTTATGAATTCAAAAATTACATTTTTTGTTATATTTGTCCTTTACAAAACAAATAAAGTGAAACAGTATCAAAAATAAAGAAAAGAAAACCCCCAAAAAACAAAGAAAAAAAAAACGGAAAAGAAAAGGGATTTTTTAAATAAAAAAGATAAAATGGGAAAAAAATAAAGGGAAAGAAAAAATGCAATAAGAAATTGAAAGGGGAAAAAATGGTAACAAAAAGATAAACAAATATGCAAAAATAGAAAAAAGGTCAAAAAGAGAAACAAGGAAAACAAAATTAAAACAGGAATAAAACAGGAATATAGAGGACAAAAACGAAAGAAAGATAAAAGGAAAAAGAAAAAAATGAAAGAAAAATGAAAAATAGAAAAAGGAAAAATGGAAAAAGAAAGAAAAGGAAAACGGGAAAAAGAAAAAAGGAAAAGAAAAAGAAAAAAAAAATGAAAAAAAAGAAAAAAAAGAAAAGAAAAGAAAAAAAAAATCATGAAATAACGGTAAATGAATATATAAAATATTAGCAATAGGTTAATAACTTTCAAGGAATCCTAAAATATGTGGCTTAACACTATTTCAAAACACCTTATTACAAAAAAAATTTAATATTAACTCAATTTTATTCAAAATGTGTGCGATTATTTTTTCCACAAATTTATTTGCTCCCATAATGCATTACATTCCAACAGTCACATTTGTTTGAAAAAGAAGCAGCCATGTTGAATCGACTCCAACTAACAGACAACAAAACTGGTAATTTTTTTTTTTTTTTTTTATTAAATTAAACATTTTATGTAAAAAAAAAAAAAATTGAATATAATGGTTTTAAGCGATAAGGTATTTTGAAATAGTGCTGAGCAGCATTTTTTAGGATTCCTTTAAAGTTAATATTAACCAATGAAAATATGTACTTTTAAAAATCTTTTTATATTATTTTAACTTTTAACATTTGAAAACATTAAATAATATACTGCAAAAAATACCTTGTGACTATTTAGTCAACACAAAATGTGTTTCAATTGCCATGCGTACAAAAGATTAAACAGCATTTCTTCTCCTGAGATTGCTTAAGGAGTCAATACAAGGAATGTTAGTCATCAAAAAGGAAACAATGAATTTTAAATAATGCTTAAATAGACAACAGATGATACACATGTAGACCAGAAGTTAACGATTTTGACTGGCCTCTTCTGTTGAATAAAAATTCAAGCTTTTGGGGCTTATTTAATACCAGAAACGCAATATCTATTTGCATTTTCCTACCTGGATGTAAGACAAGGCCAGGTTTAATGGGAGGTCTGGCCTCATGGGCATTCAAGCCAGATCAGATGGCTTATAAAAATCTTGCCAGTCCTGTCAGTCTCTCCCTCTTAGACAAGGTACAAAAAAGAGTCGCCAACTTAATAGGTCCCTCACTATCCACCAAGCTCCAGCCCCTGTACCATCGCTGCAATGTTGCTTCCTTATGTCTGTTTTACAAGTACTTCTGATGAAATTGCTGCTCTGGTGCTCCCACGACGCAAATTCACTAGACCAACCCGACAATCTGCCAAATCCCATCCATTCACTGTGGAGGTCCCCAGATGCCAGAGAGCTTTCTACTCCAAAAACTTATTTCCTTGTGCTGCTGGACTCTGGAACTCCCTCCCTGCTCCCTGTTTTCCTGACCGTACTGACATGCAGAAATTTAAAACTAATATAAACAGACATCACCCTTGAAAGCACTTAAAAGATGCTGATAGCCAAGGAGCACATTGCTTTATGAATTAAAAAAAAAAGTCTGCAACCGAAACAGCACAAAATATTCACTCGGCTCATGGAGGAGATTGCACAAATGTAGGAATGTGCAGAAGATACTTTACAAATTTCAGAAATGGCAATTTTGCCCTTAAAGATGAAGACCAATCAGGACGCCCAGTTGCGTTTTGATGAAGAGCATCTTGTGGCATCATGTAAAGAAAACCCTACAGTATCAGTTGAAGAATTGGCAATGAAGCTTTCCTCAAACCATACAACGGTTCATTGGCAATTTCAACAACCTGGAAAGGTTCCAAAGCTTGAAAAATGTGTCTGCAGATCTCAACTCGTGATTTAACGGTTGCCTTCAGACAAATCACTTTCCAAACATTTGAGGAGTTTCCCCATGGAACAAACAAAAGAAACCTATCGGATGACCATATATTATTAATGTTGTTTTTAATATTTACTTAAAATCATTTTCCAGTTCAGTACGAAAGTAACTTTTTTAAAGCACGAAAATGATGTTGATCAATTCCAGTATATTTATACGATGGAAAAACTGAAAAAGTGAAAATGGTAGCAAACATAGTGAGCTCTCTAAGATGTGCATTTACTTATCTAAATCAGCCGCATGCACAAATGTCCTAAACAGCAAAAATGGCAGCAACAGCAGCAACTAGCAATATTATACTAAGCATTAATTCTAGTATAAATGTATAAACATGCAACAGGTGTCATATGTAATTGGCACAGGAACCTGCAGTTAACAACTTTTAAGTTCATAAATGAAATACACTTTAGAAAAAAGGTAATTCAAGTCTTGTACATAAATAAATAAATACAAAAAAAACATCAATAGGATTACAATATTAATTGATAAATATCATAAAACTACTATGAAATGGAAAAGGGAAGATCTAAAATGCAAAAATCTATCTCAACGTTTTGCCCAACTGTTACAAGGGCTTTCTCAGGAGTGAAGTTGAAAAAGTGGCAAAAGATGAGAAGATCTTCCCTTTTTCATTTTACTCATACCGTCGGATTTATGTTATCCTTTATACTTATACTATCGCATAAGATAATTTGTGTATATATTTGTTGCAGTATTTATTCAACAGTGTTCAATACATGAGTAGAGTTTAGTAGTATAATAAAAAATATGCTAGATATACAGACATTTTTACCACAAACATACGCAACACTGCAGCTCACACACCCAAGGAAGTCCGAGATTAGATTTTTGCCCTCCTTTGGGCCTGTCAAGACACTTTTGAACTTAGGATTACAAATCTAAGTTGAGGACCCCCCCCCCCCCCCCCCATCTTATGGTTGTCATGGTGGCCGCATTGATTAGGGTCTTAGATCTTGACAGTCAATGGTGACTGAGGTTTGAATCGTATGACCAGCGGAACACTTGTATATTGCCACACCGAATGAAGATGAAACATATGTATGGGAATATAGAAATAATATTTATTAAAATTATAAAAATAATATATATATATTATTATTTCATGTATACACAATATTATAAAGGGATATAATATATTATGTATAGATTTTCAGTATTTACGTCAACAGTGCCCAATACGTGAGTAGAGTTTAGCAGTAAAGTACAAAAATATATTTATGGCAATTAAGCTGCACAGAGGCGTCTGCGTTTCATCCTGCTAGGAATTGTCAGGCTAAGTGCACAGATTTTTTGTTAGAGTAACAAAATATCCATGCATTTAACCCGACAATTCCCTGTGGGAATAAAACGTAGACACCTCTGTGTAGTTTTAATTGCCATAAATATATTTTCATACTTTACTATATATAAAGAATTTCAATTTGTATTCAAATGTATAAAAACTTCAGGAGTTTATTAATGTATTTTTATTGATTGGATGAACTACAAAATTGCAGTAAAATGTTAAGATAATCCACATTATTATTATTATTATTTATTATTATTATAAAGTTTATCTGATAGAATATTGAACCCGTTGTGCGTGCACAATATTCTATCTTGATTTGGATCTGTTCCCATTTTAAGAAGTTGATTTCCATGTTTTTATATAATCTAAATATTGCTACTTTTTATTTTAATGCAGACATTATTGCTGTTATTTATATTATTGACATGATTTGTGCTGTTGTCCTCATCTTGGTTGTTGATGTGATGATCACAGTCATACTCTCTGGCCTTCTTCAGGTGCCTTTTTTCATAGTCAATGGAAATTTCAAACTGAAACCGTCATCAAAATGGATATAACAGCTCCAAAACATGTAAACACCTCATTCCAAAAATAGTCAAATACAGATGTGATCATATCTATCAATCTGTGTGTGTATGTATGAGAGAGAGAACAGATCCTATATCTCTTATAGCCATTATTTAATTTTCCAGTCATTCCTAAATTGTCTCCCTTTAATGATGTCACATAGTAATAATACATTCTGACTTATTCCAGATCTTCTTTTTGCAATAAATGCTAAAATAAAATATTGTTTTTCTTGCTTAATACATTAAAAATAAATTAGTAGCCATAGAAAATTATTAAAATGTTATCAAACAAAGCATTTAGTTTATTATCTTTCAGATGATTATTGAATTAGTTATATAAATATACAATTATGGAAATAATGATTATAAAAACAAATTATATTTCACTACATGCAGATATATATATATATATATATATATATATATAGACAATATTAGGCTACATTCCAATGACCAAGATTTTATTCATTAGATTGCTCGTTTTTTCTAATTGAAAACTTTGATACAAAGATTTTTGGGATGAAGAGTTTTTCTTCAGACTATTGTTTTCATGGACATTGTTATTTGTTTTAAACTTCGGCTGATTATGCCCTCCAGCTTTCTTCAGTTGTTTTGTTCATTTACATAGTAATGTTCTTCCCATGTTGATAATCTGGTGATTTTAACATTTTTTTTTTTAATTACTGAATACTCATGCATAGTGTAATATAAGTAATCACATGGAGTACAACAAGAACGTTCTGATAAATTGATGCATTTAGATTTTTTAAAATCCTTTTGTATTATTTTTAATCAATGGTTTCCATATTATATATACATATGCATACAAGCAACAAAAACTACCTGTCATCAAGCAGCTATTTATCTGGTTCTAAATATTCTTTTTTAAATGTAACTTACATTATATATCTTGAATATAAATCTATTGTAATTTAAAAACTAATAGTATTCAAATAAATTACCTCTCTTGAAAATTAACGAACATAATATTTTAGAAAGGTTTTCATAATTTATCATTTTTTTTATTAAATTTAATTAATTACTGTTAATAACAACAATACTATTGCACACATATAGGAAAATAGGAGAATAAAATTACAAATGAATAACACCAAACATTAATTTATCATAAACTGTTTTAAAATAATAGTTATGCAAATTAGGCATCCAAATAGCTGTGTTTGGGTCTTTGCTCTCTACTATATATATATATATATATATATATATATATATATATATATATATACAGTATATCAAAAGACTATGTTTAAATAATGGAGCCATTCTGATTGTAATATAAATGTAATAAATGAAACAAACTTTCACATTTATTCATATATATATATATATATCATTAAACATTTTATCGGCATTCTGCAGAATACAATCTTAACTGTTTTCAAGATCCTATCGCTCACTACTTTATTTAGCTGACTGGGAGCCCACGAACATACATTACTATGCCATTTTCTCAGTGGTTTACTTCTTTTTCTGCACCCTTCCACCATTCCCTGTAAACATACCTTGTTCAGACAGACTTGATCTTTTTGTGTGTCTATACAGTCCTAACACTTTCCATTTAACTATGGATAATATGAATGCAAGTTTCGTCTTTACTAAAAGAAAATCGATTATTCTAATATGATTTGTTAACTTCACTCTACACATTATCTCATTTTGAAAGACTGAGTTTTTTTTTTCCATTGTTTCAACGTTCCATTTGAGATACTCAAAACCATACAGCAACACCGGCAGTTCATATATGTTGATAATTTCAGATTCCATTCAATACGATGTGATGTGAAAACTAGTTTATTTTTGTTGAAAGTTGCTCATTCAAGACCTCTGCGATGTTGTAATGCTTCATCGAGGTCATTTATAGCACAACTCATATGTTCGAAGTATTTAAATGCATCAATCTGGAAGATGGTTTCTTTATCTGTTGTTAGTTTCAGACTTCTGTTTTTTTCTGTAGTTATGTAATTGATCTTTCAACAGTTCATTTTCGAACCTATTTTGTCCGCTTTTAGACTTAGGCGATTAAGAAATACTTGCAGCTCCTCCCTCGAGTCATTAATGGCTGCCATGACATCAGAATAATACAGATTTGATATTCTGTATCTACCAATTGATTTACATCTATTTTATATTTCAAGAACAACTTACGCAGTTGCAACATAGAAAAGAATATAGATATATATATTATATATAGGAAATGAGGTTTCCACTTAGTGTAAAAGTAATAGTCTTCCGTAAAAAGAATCGAGTACTTTCGGTTACCAGTTTCATTTAAATACGAAATTTCTCACTTCCGATAGTTGTTTTGTTTATTCAGTCGATAGAGCATGGGACGCCAACCAATGGGGTCCCGGTTTCGCATCTCACTACATCTAGCCACACCGAGGAGTCGTAGAAACAACGAAACACACATCTGTGAATAATCCTTATTTACCCCCCCCCCCCCCCTCACACAACAACACACACTAGGATTTTGACTGATAATGTTGAAACAACTTAGCATTTTGGCAAACATTTTCTCCAGTATGATCATTAATTATAAACTTTTTTTTTTTTTTTTAAATATTGAGAAAGATATATTTTAAGAAAAAAGAGATTGTGTCCCTATTTACTTACCTCCCCAATAATTTAAATATAAATCGAATAATCGTAGAGAATTTAGGATGCTGAAAGCGTACACAACCCGAAAAAGTGAATCTTTTGTTTTGACAAATAGGGACAATGATTCGTTTGTTTATTAAAATATTTTGTAAAAAAAAAAAGATGCACTCTAAGATTTTATTTTATTATGCATTCCGCCCTCATGAGAAGGCAAGTAAATAGAGACATGATCTCTTTTCTTAAAATATAACTTTCCTTATATTAAAAATCGCCATTGTAGGAAAAACCATTTATTTACAGTGTGCAAAGGTCAACTGGAAGAAGCCGATGTAGACCCAAATGCATTTTTCTGGGGTCCTTAAAACCTAATTGATCCTTTTTAACATAGACTGGTACCTCCCTCATGAATTTAGAGAATGCTCATGTCATGTTCTAATTAAAAAAAAAGTCTAAATCATCAGTTCCTTGGATTTAAGAAACATCAACATAACTAATTAATACGAATCATATTCAAATATAGGAAAAACTTCACCATAAATGAACAATGCAACTGAAGAAGGCCGGATCACCCGAAACTTAGTAATAATATAAATATCAACTTTCATGAGGACAATCACCCAAAGAAAAATGATATAAATAATAATGGAAATAGGTTTGAGCAGTTGTCATGTATACAAAAAATTACGTAATACCTCTCAAGTCACATTACATAAAATGAAGCCAGATTTTGTATTCACATCTTTTAAAATGATAACAAATTTGATAATTTCTAAATATTTACTTATTAATTTTAAATCAGTAGATCCTTCTTAGATAAAGCCTATTTCAATAGAATTAAACAAAAATCTGCTCTTTAACTATATAAAAAAAATAGGAACTAGTAACAGGATTGCTTGCCTATCACCATCAACATATTCAGTTAACGTCACAAATTGGAAAAATGGTACAGAAACATTTCTTACCTTAATATAAGATATATTAAAATTATATCTAGTTAATTATTAAATAGTTATTATATAAGTTTATTAAAAAAAAGTATAACTTATAATTTGATCAAAGATTTTGATTTAAATATTATACAGCATAACATGTGAATATTTTAGGTTTGTTTTACATAAAAAAAACAAAAGGTTTCATAGTAAAAGAAAAATACTTTTTGTTTTCTTTTTTTTTTTCAAATCATACCTTTTGGTAATGAGGGTGATGTTTTTGACACTAAATTATCCAGGTTGACCAATGAAGCATTTTCTCCAAGAAAATCTTTGGGGGTTTTCTTTTTTACTTGATCTTGTTCTGGTAAATTTTTCCCAACACCGGACATGAGCCAAGGGTCTGAACTTGAATTGCCTGTAGAGGGAGTAATTGAATGAAAATAATTATTAAAACATTAAAATATTTCTTATAGGATGAGCAGTAAACCCAAATGATGTATGAAGTTGTTTTAATTAAAGCTGACAATTGTTTCTACTAGTGTTAGTATCTTGGCTAGGTCCACATATATCTGCAGTGTGAACATCTATTCAACAAATACTTTACAGTGGACACATGGGGGACATTAAATAAATATACACAAACATAAAACAGTATAGTGCACGGCAATAACAATGTGGGATTGAACTAATATCTACATGGTATGAAATTATAAAAACGAAATATATATATATATAAAGTTGTAATAAATATATTGACCGTTTTTTAAGGCTCAATTAAATAAATTAAAACACAATATCCGATTTATTTAATCTGTTAATGTAGTCACAACCCTACCCCATGATCTATTTTCATCTGCCAATAAGCTTTTTAATGCCACGTTCATAACATTCCATAGTTTCATTTTTCAGTTCAAAATATAATTCAGTTTCGACTTCTCTTGAAGTCTTAATCCATATAAATGATTTTGCAAACTTGTAAAAAGATGGTAATCTGCTGGGCCAATATCCGGAGAATATAGTGGGTGATACATAATCTTTTAAGAATATTTTTCTAGATATTTGGTTTAGCATTATCATGATAAAGAATAACACTGAATAAAAGAGCTAAGATCTAGAAATATATTCTTGGAAAAATTATACATCACCCACCATATTCTTCAAACCTTGCACCAACTATCTCTTTAGAAGTTATGCAAAAATCACATGAGTGGATTAAGACTTACTTGAAGAAAAGTAATCTAAAATGAGTTAGTTTTCTTTTTCAGTTCAAAACTTGGGGAATTTTATGAATGTGGAATTAAAAATCTTATTGACAGATGGAAAGAGGTCATAAAGAAGAATGGGGACTACATTAATAAATCGGATATTGTGTTTTTTATTGAACTCTAAAAGAGAGACAAAGTTCCTTACAACCATATATATATATATATATATATATAAATGAGTGAGAAAAATGATAGTTATGTAAAATAAACATGCAGGGTAGATAATTTCAGATGTGACTGCAAATAAAATAGTAAAGTAAAAAAGAAAAAAAAAGGGTATCTCATAACTTACCACTACCGTCACCGGCACTAACAGTGCGTCCTCGGTCAACCAGAGGATCAAATCCATCTAAAACCTCTGTCTTGTCCTCTATGCTTAGTACTGGAGAAGTTGTATTGCGATTGCTCAACATGTCAAAGGCCTCATCAATGTTATGGTGTGTCACCCCGTTACTGGTGGCTGCTGGGGCAGCAGGTGACATCTGAGGAGCAAAGGCATCGGGTACAGGGGTTGTTGTCACGGCTGGTGCTGCATTAGAACCCCAAGGACTCTGCGGTGTGGCAGACTGCGGTTGTGAACCTGTGTTGATAACATTCCAAGGATCTAACTGGTGAGAACCTGACAAATTTCCACTTTACAAAATTAACAACACACATACAAATGCATAACCAGTACAACAACAAAAGAAGCAGAGCAGGGAATAACCACAACAACCATCACATTTCAGAGGAAGATAAGAAAAAACAAAATCTGACAGACAATGATGGATGCAGTTGAGTAAAAAATTCAACAACTAAGATTCAAGTGGACCATAGCAATTAAAAACTTAAATCAGTAATCTATATACATTTACTTTACAAGGTTTATGTGGTGCATAGCACAATGTGGAAACATTTCTATTTTGAAAAATGCTTGGGTTGCTGGTGGAGCGGGTATGATGATTTAAAACCCAAAATCTCTGTATGTGTCTAAAACTAGAATATATATATATATATATATATATATCTCAAGACAAACATTATTGAACAACAAAGAATGTTTCTGCTTAATAAGTGTTTTTCTTTTTTTTTAATTTCTTGGATGGTCCATTGAATATTTCTGTCAAATTGTTGTATGTAGAATCCGTAGATTTTTTTGTTCCATTTTTCGCGAGTACTTTCGAATGATTCATTCAATCATCTTCAGGCTTGTCCATATCTGCTGAGTTTGTGGAAAGGTGCGTACATTTAAAAAGCCATAAATTGCTGCACCGTTTGACAAACTCAGCAGATATGAAGAAGCCAGACTAATACCCCACCTGAAAACGATTGAATCAATCAATCGAAAGTACTCGCGAAAAGGGGAACATAAAATCTACGGATTCTACATAGGACAATTTGACAGGAATACTCGATGGACGATCCGAAAAATCGAAAACAGGCTTATTAAGCAAAAACATTCTGTGTTGTTCAATAACATTTATCTTAATTAAAATATGCTGCCTAAATACACACACACAAATATATATATATATATATATATATATATATATATATATATATATATATAAAAATATAAATATAAATTCAACACTTTGTAGCAAGGTTTTATTGGAAAGATTATATCTTAACTTTATGAGGTTTTTGCAAATCTACTGAAACGTCTTTGACATCTATGCAAACAGCACAACTGTCTATGGCAGCACCTCAAAGAGCATTGGAGATGAAGATTTTCTTTATTCTCCTGCTCCTTATTTGGAGCACATGTTGCAATGTGGAAAAAGTGGCCTGTTACTTTTAACACATCTGAAACTAAGCTTCCCTCTTTTCACCACCAACACTCCGATCCTTGTTTTAACCCAGGTGAAATGAACGGCTCGCCCCTCAAGGAAGTCCTACTGTTTTGATAAGCTCCTTGGACTGACTTTCATTCCAGATCTAAAATGGAAGACACATTTCAAATCTGTTGCAAAGGTTGCTGAAGAAAGGGTTGGATTATTTTATCGTACCTGACTTTTGACGAAATCCTCTGCCTATATAAGAGTCAGATATTTCCGAGATAGAGTGATACGGTCACACATCGGGGGAGGTGTCACTTAGGGCACTTTTTCTTGCCTTGACAGAGTACAAAATCAACTTTGCAATCTAGTGAGGGATTACTTTTTTTCTCTTCTCTACAACCTCTTTCTCACAGAAGAGATATTACTCGTCTTTCTCCACTATCATTATTTCTATGAAAAATGTGATCGACTGAGCTCCAATCTCTGGTTCCTCCTTGTAAGACATTCACATCAACAACTCGTGTTACTACTACAATGGAAAATAACTTTTCTTTTTTCCTCCATGTGACTAATGTCTGACAGAATATCTATGAACAGAGTTTCTTTCCAAAAACTTAAAATCTGTGGAACACATTACTCTGAGATTGCTTCCCTGCAGACTACAACATGACCAGTCTTCAAATCCAATTTCAACAAATACTTGTCATAAACCATCCCCATAAGTAATCAAGCATTATTCATTCCATTAATAATTTTTAATTCTCTTAAAATATTCTTCATCATTAACTCTTATCCTCGAGTGACTTTTGGCCTTGATTAGTGTTGACTCATGAGTAAAAAAGAACGATAGCTGACCTTAGAAAAGGCAAGGCCAGGCACTGATATTTCCAGTTTTTTCCCAGATATGTAACTCCACTGTCAGTCAAAATAAATTCATTAACTGAATCCATGTCAGATGTGCTCGTCATTGTCGACCTGCCTGGCTCATCATTATAAATACTATTTTGCCTTTGTTTAAACAATTTAGCTTCATACACTACACATTTTTCTGTAAATTTTGTTTCTCACCAATCAGAAATTTAATGAAAAACCTTTGTTCAAGCCTGGAGCACTGTTGCAGAGTTTAAATTGACAGAAAAATAATTATTTTGTGTTAAGACAGTAATTAATGGGGTTTACTCCCGTAAAAATGATCAAATATTGTCTGTAGATATTTATTAAATTACTTGCAGTCAAGTATTTGCATATATATTTATAATGTTGTATAAACTGGAATAAAAATTGCAAATGAAAGAAATCACAAACATCTTTAATGAACATGTAACAATTTATTTTCTAAGTGCTTAGAAGTAATTTGAGTGATTCACATGGATTTAATAATCATCTTGTAAGTCACCCTCTTGTGAGTGTTCAGCTTACAAGGGTCAATGGGAATAACTCAATTAGTTTGAAGAGTTATTTCCCTTTGATTATTTTACATTAAAAAAATGACCTTTCTCATTGAATTCAAAATGGAGTAAAATAGAAAATATCAGTTTATATTACGATTTTTATTTCCATTTATTCTTAGAAATAATGAAATCCTATTGTTTATGTAGCACTGCATAACATTTTCAAGTAAAAATAAAAATAAAAAACTATTTTCTATAAAAAGATTAAATTATTTTAGAAATATCTAAAGTAGTTTTACTTTTAAAACTCTCAAAACAAGAAAAGTAGTTGGATATGTTAAATTGTTTTTTACAAATGGCAAAGAATAAATCAATTTTCTCTGTAAAAATCAATATACAGAGTAAATATCATAACAAATGTGTGACGTCAGTGAATGACATGCAAATGATTTATAAAAAATGATCATGCTTTCATACGCCTGTTTACATGGATGGAAAATGATTTTGAACTTTATAAAATTATAATAAAAAAAAGTTGTTTTTTAAAAATTATTTTTTTGTGTTTATAAGTTGTTTTTTTTATATATATACATTACAAAATAGGTTGTAATCCTTAGGTTTAACTACTTTACTCGAGAGAAAAATGAGTAGGCATTTAATAATAAATGGGATTTCTAAATATGGAACAAAGTTTTATATTATCTTTACTTGCACTGGAAATTTATTGGCAAGAAAGATTTAAAATAAATCTATGCCATAATTTCATTTTTTTTTTTTTTAATAGAGTAATATATTTTCTGAACCAATTATCAGATTACAGAGATAATTTTAAGAATAAACAATGAATTCAGAAACAATGACAATAAAACGGGGTTTATCTGCTTGAATTCGTCTAAATGTTTTATTGGTATATTCATATTATATGAGACGTTTTGTATTTATTTAAAAGCATTTTTTTTTTAAATTAGAAGTTGAAATTAAATTATTGATTAAAATAAGAGATATCTAATTAGACATAATTATAATAGAATCTATAAGTTTCTCGGGGTTTTTTATTGAAAGTTTAAGCAAGATTATTGATTAAAATAAAAAATGCCCCCAAATAAGTAAAAACTTCTTTCAACACAAATGCTATGATTACATTTTTAACATTAATGTGATTCTCAAGAATGCGTACACCTATATTTTAGCAAGAAAATCATATCTAAGTAGAATAAACCACTAATGTACATTTATTTTTTTGGATAAATCAAGCACGAGCTATATCATCACTTTTATTTTCGACAAAATTGTTTGATAGGAAATGAATTTATAAATTAAATTAAAATTCTAAAAATTACGATCTTATAAATTTGTGGAAGATATACCTAATTTTCTAAGATTGAACAGGAGATACCCCAAAATACACCCTCCCCATCTTTATTCAAAAGCATTTTAACATGGAAAGATCAATCTAAATGGGACATTGTTTAAATTCAAATTTTCTTTTGAGAATTCCCAAATTACTATAGAATACACTTATTTTTCACATCACATACAAAGCCTCCATTTTATAAGCCATAAGTCATTTTATAAGCAAAAAAGGTATCTTAAAATTAAAAACGAAAAGGAAAGAAAGTTGTATGAAAAGTAATATCTATTTTGTAGAATACAAGTATGCTCAATTCAAACAAAGTCATAATTTGTCTTCAGTTTCTCAATTATAGGAAACACATCTCAAGAAAGATTTTTTTAGACATGGGCAAAGACATGAAAATAAAAATATTATACCTAAGAAAACGTTGTATAGAATTTCTGTAAATAGTCTAACCTTAATAAATAGAACAAAAATACATATT
This sequence comes from Sepiola atlantica, assembly GCA_963556195.1. Lineage (NCBI taxonomy): Eukaryota > Metazoa > Mollusca > Cephalopoda > Sepiida > Sepiolidae > Sepiola > Sepiola atlantica. The sequence goes on from OY744536.1 coordinate 544,036, forward strand.
TTAAATATTCATAAGATAAGAATAGTAATCCAAATAATACATAATATTTAATTGTTTAAAACAATCTTATGTAAATCTTAACTTAAACAATTGTAAAGAAAAGTCAACTTCCTATGCATAAAAAGGAATCTGAAACAGAAAATACTGTGAACACATATTTTTCAACTGCTCAATAAACTAAGAGTATAATTACTTACATAAAGAATTACGGAATGAACGTTTATATATAAGATAAGAGTCTTCATATAGACACAAAATCTCCATTATAGTATAGTTTTCGAGGTCTGTCACCATAAAAAGAATTAAGGACCACTGTTATAAATGGTTCCGGAGAGCACTGACCTCAAAAGCATAATTTTTCAATAGAATTTTGACTTTTCTTATTAATATAAATTGGATTTGAATGAGTGAAATTTACAAAATTCATGCAATGTTGCCAGAAAATGTGAAAAATGTCCAAGATTTAAAAAAAACAAACCATTATTATATATGCACAAGTTCAAAATAAAACGTTTTCTTTGAATAAAAACCAAATAACCTGCATTTTGCCTATTTCTGAGATATTGTTATTTACATTACATTTTATTTTCATTATATCAAAACTTTTAATGTAGACACAGATCTTTGCAATGGTACCCACTCTATTTAGATAGCTCAATTAGCCAAAAAGAGGGGACCACACATGCTTTACTTGTTGTTCTATTTTAGGGATTAAAAGAAAATAGTTTTAAAAGTAACAATCAGTACATGCAAATAATTTAAAACAATAATTCATGAGCCAAGAATAACATTTTCAAATTCTAATTCATGCCTTCATGAGTTCAAGAAAAATATTGTAAAATATGATCTGCATTATTTAAAAAATTAAACCTGGTGTTTAAAATGTACTTAAAAAAAGATGATTGCGTCACTTACTAGGTGTAGACATTGATTGTGGCGTGGACCGTTCTGGACTGCTTATAGGTACACCCCAAGGATCGGTGACAGGGGTTTGGGCTCTCAAAGTGGACGATGACTTTTGAGTAATAGGTGATTCCCAGGCACTAGCTGTCGTCGTGGTCTCTGTTCCTGCTGCTGCTGCTGATCTCGGGGAGGGCAAGCATCCAGCGCCAGCACTGGCCCCACCACTGCCACCAGAAGCTAACCAAGGGTCCGAGATGGTTGTGGTGGCTGCGGCAGTGGCGGTGGTTTCCTGAATGGGGACACCCCAGGGATCTGTATTGTTCTTGTGATTGGTATTAATTGGTCCCGCTTCAAATGAGTCAACCTAAGCAGAAAAAAAAAAATATTTATACACTCGACACTGCTGTCAGTAAGTTCTGCTAACAGTCACATTCTATTATTACATTTTCTTCTTTCAGTTAAGTAAATCATGATGTGAATGTTCTTATAAACTGTTGCATTAAAATTAAAAAAAAATTATTTTTTAAAAATCTTTTAGTGTAAAAATGCAGTAGGCTGCATTTTTTAGTGGTGCATGCGAATGGCAGACAGTGCTGATGATAGATGTTCGGTCAAAGGAAGAAGAGGGGGGGGGGGGTCATAAAGGAATTTGAAAATGTCTTTGATTTTATATTGGGGCCACCCAAAATCATTTCTCTTTTCTTTCTTCTTTTTTTTTTTTAATGGAAATTGCTCCAGACAATGCATGAAGCCACTTGATGTAAGGAGCTAAAAAAAACAAAAACCAAAAAAAAAAACACTTTAAAGTCAAAACCCAGCTAACGATAAGTATCATATGGATAGATTTTGACCCAGAAAACAGCAATTCTCCCCCCTTTGTCACAAACATTGCTCATGAAGTGTGAGGACTAAAGGACAAAATAAGGCAAGCGAGGGTTACGAGGCTGCCAAAAGTAAACCCAAGTTCCACTTTCTACTCTCGAATAAATGCCTCTTAAAAACAGAGAATCATGCTGACCCCAAAAAGTAATGTTCTTAGATTGTCACCATAAGCCCACTTAGGTAGACTCTTGTAGTTATCTCCAATGGATATCTCAAGCGGTCAGCCTTTGGGTGGTCGAATGGTGACCAGTGAGAAAGACTGGAATCCAAAATTTCCGGTCAGGAACAAAGGACCCCAAGAGATGGGAGTGGTGAGACCTGGCCTCTGGGCACGAGACAGGCAGAGGCGTGTCCCTCAGAGAGCTCGCAATCAGTTAAAACTGAGTATCTTTCAAGGTAAAGTGTGCCCATTTAGGGCTCTTAGCTAAAGGACTGTGTTGATCGGACTCCTACTTTATTTTGCCGGAGTAAAAGATCTCATTTTGCTAGTCTGCCATTCAACCTAAGAACACGAGCATCTTTTTATAACCTCCAATAAATAAACCTGTTACTTGTTATATACTCGACTGATGGTTTTACTTAGAATGAGCATTTTTTGTTGCAGCACTGACTAAGCCGGATGACAACTTTAGACTGGCACAACGTGTGGACGATTGCGGTCAGTGCAGTGAATACACGCCTACAGGTTCACATTAGTATATACTATATTTTTCAAAAATTTGTTTCCATGTTGAATTCATATGGTTCAGAGATAATATTAAACTAGTAAAAGAATCCACCAATATCGAGAATAGTGATACTCTACCCTAAATTAAAAATAAAAATCTCTTATTATCAATAGTTCATGAACTTTTATCTCTACATTAATAAAATTGTAATGTAACTTCAAGTGTGTGTGTGTGTGTGTGTGTTTATTACTTGCAACTACAAGAATTATATTAGCAATGCCAAACTGGTCTGTTTATGCTGCAAAAATGAGTAAAAACAGTGACATTTTTGTCAAATTTAACTTACGATATCTTGGCTATTTTTCAGGCTATATCTATGAAATTAGTATGTAAATAAAATTTAATCTTTTCTCTTTCTAATGATATCGTGTTTTTCTTGTACGATGATTAGTTCTTTTTTCAGATAGATTTGAATTATGTAACTATTTTAATGACAAATGCTATTTTCAACAAAAAACTTTTAGTCCTGCCTTTTTAACGTTTGTGCCATTCACACTTAATTAATCCACTTTAAAAAAGCATTCCGTCTTATAAAAAAAGGTTATTCTTCAATTTGATGAGCGAAGTATAGAATTTTAAGTTAATTTTCATAAAAAATTTCCAAGTTGAAAACTTCAGTGAATAAAATTTTACAGAAATTTTATTTGACAAATTATGCTTTTATACCACTGGATAAAGCAGGATTTGCCCAATAATAATTAATAGGATTCATATTAATATTATTTAACATCGCAAACGGCTCAACAATAGAAGAAACATAGGTTTATATTTTTTTTTTCATTTTCGAGCAAGTTAACTTTTGTTAACTTGAAAACAGCACGTGTGTAAACATGCCCCCCCCCCCCTCTGCACATGTAAATATAAGAACCTTTTCAACCTTCCGTGACTGTCATTATAACAATAGAAAAAGCAGGCTGTTCGCTCTTACTTTTCTCTCTCTCCCCCACTCGTTCTTGTTTCTTTCTCTCTCTCTGCCCTCTTGCTTTCTCTGTCCCCTCTGTTTCTCTCTCTCCTCTTTTTCTAAATAAATATTTACAATTTCGTGCTAACTTTCCATGGTTAAAAGAATTTTGTTTTACTTATTTTGAAAAATATTTAATTAAATGAGGTTCCTGTTCTATATTTGATTGGGTCACAGGTCGTCTATGATCTATTTTAATAGATGACGACATCCTTTATGACGTCATAAAGAATCTTCCTGATATCTTCAACCAAGTGATAGAGTTCTCACCTCTCGAGCGCTGGCTTTTAACCCCACTTACTCGACCCAAGCTGTGGTCACATCTTACTTGTGGGAGTAAGATAAAACTGGCCTTGTGCCTAACTCCTGCAGAGGAGTAAATAAATATCCCTTACATATTGGCTATAACAGAATCGTATAACTAAATTAAAAAAGTTGCATAAGTGAAACTGCCAGTAAAATCTTTGATTATATTATTCAATAAATATATTTTATCTTCACACATTTGAAATTTATCATTAAAAAAAAAGAAATTACTGAAAAATTTAATTTAAAGATTCATAATAAACCTTTGTTTAAAAATTGACTTATGGTTTCTTTTATATAGCAAATTTAAAATTTTCATGTCAGTCCCTTTTGACTTTTTACATGCCAAAAGTTTGATCACTCCACAAAATCTTCCAATATTAGAAAGAAAACTTTTTTCTTTTTTAATTCCTCATCCAAAAATTAGTCAAGTATAAAAGTTTTAGGCTTGTATCTTTAATGGATAACTTTTTACAAAAGGTTTTGTAAAGTGTACATTTGACCCATTTTTCTGCCCAACTGCCAAATTGGGCTTCGGGTCGTGTTTAGATGTTAGAAATAAGAGGTTTTTATGAATGTACTAAACGATCAAACAGTATAACAATGTGACACAAAAATGAAAGTAAAAATACACCCGGGCAACACTGGGTAAGCAGAGCTAGTTGTGATATAAAAATGTTGCCTATTTTTCAATGCTTAATTGATTTGTTCAAACAATGTAACGTTTCTCTCCATCATTTTTTACTTAAAGGTTACTTTAGTATGAAAATAATGACTGGAAAACAAATAAAAAAATTAAATTCATATATTGTGTTTTGTTTTATGCAAGCTTCTTCAGATACTTAAATTATTCACACGGACATATATTAAAAAAAAAAAAAAAAAAAAAAAAAAAATCAGTTTTACGGGTTGAAAATTAGAAAAATCCATAAAGAGAAAATATGACATGGACCTGTGCTGAAGAATAGGGATCGTTTTAAGCCATTGTCATTTTTAACAACTCATTACTGAGAATTTTATTGTTAGCGAAGGTTAAAATAGTGGCAAAGTAATCACCCTTCCCATTTTGCAGACATTCTATATTTTCCATCTTTCCATATCGTATCCACAGCGCATAGGGTGACTTAAATGAATTATGTAAATAATGGATTTTAAATTGGACAGTATGTTTCTTAAGAGGAAAGTTATTATTTTTTTTTTTTTTAAAGAATACCGAGTTTTGCATAGACAAATTCCATATCTAAACGGATAAAAAACGTTTACTCTAAAAATATACACACATAGCTGAAAATGCATACAAAAAGCCAAAGCGATGTCATATAAAGTCATTTTTTTCCTTCTTTCTTTTCATTTTGAAGTCACTAATTCCATTGTCAGATACAGCGGAATTTACATATAGTAAACCATCAATATTTCTAAGAGAAAATAAACAGTTACTTGATATGTTTCTTGTGGAAATTTAAAGAGACTGCCAATACTTGTAAAATTGTTCAATTTATAGACTTGCATAAACAATTGCATTATGAGAATAATTCTCATTTGAAAAAAAGAGAATTCCCAACATAGTTAAAATTACTTTTAATTTTTCTAATAAGACACTTGTTACCTCCACCATCTGCGTTTGGTAGAGTTTGTTTGTCGCTATGTTTGTTTTTCTGTTTGTGTACAGCATACAGCATAGCATCCACACTGTCTGACCAACTGTCACCAAACTTAGTCAAAATATTGGCCATGGTCTAATTTAGAACTGATTTAATTTTTGAATATTTAGGTCAACGGTCAAGGTCACAGAAAAGGTGCAAGTCACACTTTTGGCGATAACTTTGGTGCTGTTCATCATAAAGATTCGCTACTTGACCCATATTGTAGCCAACAAAGTCTCAAGTCTTATCTGACTATGACAAGTTTGGTCAGGGTAGAAATTTTGATGAAATCTCAACCTCCAATTTTTCAAAATTTGATGCATGGATCTGATGCTTTTTGATAACAGTAACCACCATGCAAAATTTTAGCCTGATCAGATAAATTGTTTTTGAATTATCAACGTTTTCGTGGCATAACTTGGGGAAATACATTATACAATATGGAGAAGTAAGGTCTAGATAAGACTTTGGCATCCTTACATTGTCAGGTGGAGGTATGCTGTCTCACTAATGTTCTTGTTTGGATATATATTTTTCTATTCTACTACTTTGTATTCTATATAGTCACTTTTGTTGTGTGTGTGGCTTAGCATACAATTCTAATTAAATTGTGTTATATTTATTATAACCATATTAATACACATTTGGCATACAACATCTATAGCTGTATTAACTATTAAAAAAAAAACGATCATAATATTGTTGAATCATGCTTTCAAAACTAACAAGATTACTTTGATAACAATCATCAAAACTTGATCTCCCTACCTCATCACTTGAATCTTTCTTGCTTTGTTCTATTGCCATGGCTAATTTGATATCATCACTTTTTTGCTTTTTAAGTTCTTCTTCGTGTTCCTCTTTGCTCATAGCCAAAGCTAACTGTAATTGTAGCTCCTCCTCTCCCAAAGATGATGGACGGGCAGACTCCAAATCTGAAGATAATCTTCGACGTTGTGTTGGCGAATCTGAAAACAGAAAGAAGAAAAAAAGTCTTCATTTGAAACAATTTCAAATTAAAAAAAAATTTTTTTTGTGCATTTATGATTATAGTTCAGTTGTACTCATTTCAGATAAGACGACAAAGTCAGAAATTCTACTGAAATTGGGAAGTTGATAAAGATGTGAGTTTAGCTATTCCTAATTGAACCAGTGTTAAGATTTATAAATGACTAACAGGGTCTACCCGGCGTTGCCCAGGGCCAAAGTGTAACAATCTCTCTCTTCCCCAGTAGCGTAACATATTTCTATTATTAAAAGTACTATCTCTGTCTTATTAAATTAAGATACATCTGGATGTACCAACTGCAAAACATTTTGATTTGAATGAGAATTACACATATGCACTAAACAAATATTATAAATCACCAAACCTATAAATATATAAAGGATTTGCAACGTAATCCTCCATACCTCGCTGCCTGCGTGGCACAAGCATCAGTGGACAGCAAAGGACCTGGACAACAACCAGAAAGCAAATTGGTGTGGATTGATAGATGAGGTCTTCAAACATCAGCAAGCGAAGGCTAAAATTCTCATTTGAATTGTACCAGGTGAAAAAGCTGGCTATTATAAAATTGTCTCAGAGTGTATTAAATAAATGTAGTTGACCAAACCATCTTTCAAAGTCTTCATCTCTTCGGTTCATGAGATCAGCATCACTGTAGCATGCAACATATACACTCTAATCAGATTATTGGATTTCTAAAAGAAATAATTGTTGTTGCAACAACAGCAACATTCACCCTAGTTGGGTTGAGCCAGCCTTTTCTCTGACCTGTACCACATCTCATTGCAGCAACGTTAGGCATGAAGTCAATTAAATTCTTTCATAGTTATCATTAACTCCATTTCAAATAAATGAAATTCCTGATATAGACAATTATTTGCATGCCCATCATTCATATTTGAACCTCAAAAATGAAATAAATGCCATGTCTAACAAGCAACTTCAGCTCATAACAGTCAAGTGTTGGAGATGTATTCATTCTGACTGAAATATCCACCTCAGGAGGACAGATTCATAATAATGGCCACATATGGAACTTTTAATAAGTTCAAGTGATCAGAAAACCACAAAATACTTTAAATCAATCAACAACATGCTATAGCAAAATAACAATGTTAAAATAGAGCTTACACAACTGAAGTTATGAACTTAGGTTTTAATTTTGTGGCATTAAGTCTCAATTAGTCTTAAAATTATCAAAATGTACTTACCTTGGCATAATATAACTATGGTTTCAATCTCATAAAAATCAAAAACTAATGTGAGTATATGTGGTGTGTGTAGGGGGTATTGGCCCCTTGAGGACCTCTTTAAAGAACAAATATAAATGACACTTTTAAAGCCTTCTATATAAGTAGATGGATAAATCTAATTAAATTGTATGTTTGTAGGTTTCATAACCTAAAAGTAATTAACAGAGAGAATTTTCATCGTTTATATAGATGAATAATGAAATAAAGAAAGTATAGAGATATACTTACTATCATTATAACCAGTGGCACCAATATAAGGAACTTGAAACCCAACAGTATCACTTTGGAGATTAGGACTGCCAGAATCAAGCTGGATCTGAAATGTGTATAAATAAAAAAAAGGTTGATATTTTTTTCCAATTGTGAAAAGAGATTCAATGCCTGTCTTTGGAATTAAAAAGAAAAAACAAAAACTAAAGCCCCAATGAAGTTCTTTGCCATGAGGTTTATAACAAATGCTCGACTCCTGAAATTTAAAAATGTCCTACTACCTCGTTGGCCTAAGAAACCTTCCATGAGTAATTATATATATATATATATATAAACGATATCATGCTACATTCCAGTGACCAATATTTTATTCACCTTACTGATCATCTTTTCATAACAAAAACTTCAGTATATTTACAGATCGTTTTGTTCACAGAAGAACATCCGACATTGGTATGTATCTCGGATCTTTCCTCTATGGACTCCTTAGAAACCCCAAAAGTTCTCTTTCAGAAAAAATACACAGCGATGCAATAAACAAAAATCCAAAAAACAAACAACTCACATTGATTACATCTCCACTCATTATATATATATATATATATATATTATGATCATCCAATAAGTTCTGTCCGGATTCTAATTTTCTGAAATTTAATACTAAGTGGGAATTTCAAATGGAATTAAATAATGAATTAATTTAAAAGTTCACCATTGAAAGCCCTTAAAACAGAATAGTACCCAAGGAGTATTTGAGGCACATACCTGTACCTGATACAGCAATTACCCTGGGCGGGTTGAATCAGCTTCCTCCGAAGAAGGAAGTTTCATCGGAGTATCAAATTCACAAGCAACCCATAGTCACATGTATATCAAGTTAAGGGAGATGATGACAAGGTTTTTTGCAGAGAGGTGTCGACGTTCTGGTATTCCCAGGCTCAACATTGTTTAACTTCGATGATCTAATGAGAACCGGTGTGTCAACGTGATTATGGCGTATACAATATTTGAGCCACATAATGCTTTATGAGTTTCAAAAAGGCAATTGTGCAGCTGAAGTGACTTGAAATATTCATTCAGCTTACGGAGAAGACTTCCTGAATGAAAGAACATGCAGTAGATGGTTTATAAAATTCAGAAATGAAAATTTCACCCTTGAAGGTGAAGACTCATAGGACGTTCAGTGTAGTTTGATGAATCCCTCTTTGTGGAAACATTTAAAGAAGACCCTGCAGTATCAGTTGAAGAATTGGCAATGAAGATTTCCTCAAGCCATACACCTGTTCATCGTCATCTTCAACAACTTGGAAAGGTTTCTAAGTTTAGAAATTGGGTGCCTCATCAATTGTCTGCAGATCAGAACTCGTGATTTACGGTCACCTTTAGACAATTCATTGTCTTCGTCTTTTGTTGTTTTTTTGTTTGTTTTAAATTAAAAAATAAAAGGGATACATAAACAATGAACTAAAAAAATCAAATCTTTTACCAATATTAATTGATATTAGCTATAAAAAAAAAGGTTATCACCACTCAATGCTTACAAAGATTGATACTTTTGTTTGTTAGTAACAAATATCAGTAAAAGTATTTCTCACTCATCAGAAAATAAAAAATTAAAGAAAGTTGAAGAACTATTAATATTTAGTTCTCAATTTATAAATACTTTTTCAATAAACTAATTAGATTGTAAAGAATCTAATAATATTTTTATTTTATCAACTAAATCTCTTGTATAAAGTGATATACTTGAATTTTTTTAATATTTGTATGTGGAATGAAATTATTTGCAATTATTCACAAGTATATACGGGTCATGAAGTAAAGGACCAATGTTTCAAGAAAATATAGCAGATCCTGCACGAAGGGCTCGATATCCTTTTAAATAGAGATTTATAACAATAATAAATAATTAAAAGGAGCTTATCTTAACGCTTTACTGCAGTTTCATGGTATACCAGATCATAGAAATTGGCTTTATACACTTGAATACAAGTCCAAATTTGGACTTAAATTTAAGCGTATAAAGACATTTTGGGGATCGGGTATACCGTGAAACTGCAGTAAAGTATTAAGATAATCTCCTTTTAATTATTTATAAATCTCTATTTAAAAGGATATCGAGCCCTTCGTGCAGGATCTGCTATCTTTAAGTTCATTTTTCATATTATTGAGATTATATGAGAAAAAAAGGAAAATAAATATATAATATATCTTTAAAATATAACCTATCATGAAAGATTAATGCTCGATATACGAGATAGAACAATAATATATATATATAAGTGATGAGAAAGATTGTGAAGAATACAATATCTATTAAATCATCAATTGTTAAAAACAAGTGATTTATATAAGAACATTTTTATTCTCATCACTTATAATATATATATATATATATATATATATATATATATAACAAAAAAACAACTTTATTATTTTTTTATGGATTAAAAAAAAAGATTAAAGTTTTAGTAGTAATAGTATTAATAATTCCATTAATAAAATGTCAAGGAAAAAGGCATTTTAAAAATATGAAAATTACATAAAAAATTTGGCAAAAGTATATAGCTGCCATCCTAAAAAGCAGACTAAAGTTTAACAGAAAGACTTTCGTTTAATTTATATTTTCATAAATTATTTTTACAATTATACAATTCAGTGCTTAATCTATACTAAGTAAAAGGATTTTTTTGTTATATTTCAAAAATATAGATCTTAGAGAAATGAATTTTTTTTCAATAAGCACCAGTTAGGATGGATTTTACAAGACATTTACAGGGCAAACGTAAGTATGAAAAAATTAATTTTTATACTCTTGCAATTTAGTGCTTAATCAAAATATTCTTTTTTAAATCTCAAAAATATAGATTGAAGAGGTAGGTGTGTGGCAACAGACCTTTGCCAAAGATTCAATATGAAATTCAGCACTACAATACAAAATTAACCTTTGTGACAAATTTTGTTAACATTTTGCAGCACCATATATGAAAATCTGCCCTTTACCGACACCCTTTACATAAACACCCAGAAGATTAACTAAATAATGCGACACAAATTAATCTCTTGTATCACTGAGTGCATAAAAAGGTCAAGGACAATTTAGGAGAAAATATTTTGACAATTTTTGCTAACAGAGTGTGTATAGACATTGGTGTCACAAAGGGTCTAAATGCATCAAAGGCAATATTTACTATCTAGTAAATTGTACAAAAACCATAGTATTCCGATAGTACAAGACCTTTTAATTTGAGAAAAGATCAAATGTAAGAGAAATCCACTGACAATAACTAATATTTAGACATAAGTGGATACAAAAAACATAACTACATTAATAAAATTAGGAGGCAACTTCATGTGTGTATTTCTCGCATCAACATAACTTTGATAATTAAGACAGGATTTTTTTTTTTTTTTTTTTTTAACTATTTACTTTTAATTGAATATTGAAATGCTATAGTAAAAAAATTAAAGGAAATTTTAAGAATCCTTTTTAAAAATATTATGAAAATCCACCAAAATGCATTTCTTATTCATTAAAAAGTCAGCCATTTTAATCGATTATCTATTACTAGTTTAAAAAAAGAAAAGAAAAAAAAATGAACTACTTTGTGACATTTTGAGATTTGAAAAGAATTTGGTAACATTTAAACTGTAAAATAGAAAGTCATTTCTGGTTTTAAAATTCTTAGAAAATCCCTACGTATTAAAAGATTGTAAGTTTTAGAAACTATTTTTTACATCCAATAATTTTATAAATAGGGATTATAACAACATTAGTCATAATTTTATGACAATTTGGTTCAATTAATAATTTAATAACCAAACGATACCATAATAATTAAATTTAACTTTCAAAACTATTTAAACAAATCTGGTTTCCCTTTGTAAAACATTTGCAACAGGATCTCTACTTTCTACTGCAAAAGACTTTCCTTTCTTCCTTGTACCTAAAACCAAGCAGAGTTTCCATGGACAGTTTCTTTCCCTAAATCTCCCATCTATAGAATTCATTGCCACGAGACTGCTTCCCTGCAAAATGGTCGCCTTCAAGTCCAATGTTAACAAATGCTTGTCGAGTAGTCCTCTTAAATAATCAAATTTTGCCCTTTCTGTCCATCTTTTTAACCCTCTCATAGCATACTTCAGAATTCAACCGACAATCTCATTAACCCTTATTCTCAAGTGGTGCTTCATTAGTATTAAAAAAAATAAATAAAAAATAAAATAAAAAATTTAAAATCGTCAATAAATGAGGTGGACTATTCTGAAGTTTCACCCACAAATAACTCTTTGATTCACTATTTAATAGGACAATTTAGATGAATTAAATCTTAAATGTATGTGTACAATTAAAATTAGTAATTCTTTTAGATCACCCTTTTCTTTGAACACAAAAAACAAAAACAAAAAAAAGAAACGGTAGAAATCAAGCAGTATGCTTATAATCTAGCACTAACAAGCGAAACATGCAATGTACATGAAAAAGAAAGTCAGAAGGTTATATAATTAGTAGTAAAGTGGCAGATGTTGCAGTCGCTAAGGGCCTTGCATAAAAGATACAGGGTTTCATCATAATGTGATTACTTAAAAATTGCACACACATATTTTAAATAAAGAATTTACTCTACTTAAACACATCTTTTGTAACTGTAAAACAAAACACTCGTTTTCGACAAATTTTGGTTCCCAACTTACCTACAACTTTTATAATTCATTTGAGGAAAATAAAAAAAAAGCTGTTTTTGTGTTTGTATTCCAAATAATATTTGAGTCAGCTGCTGCCTCAATATATAATGAATTATGTCCCTTAGGTAAAAGAATAGCTATTTATACATATAAAGATTGAAATAGAGAGACAACACAAATTATTAGAGATAATGTTAACTTAAAAAATTTAGTAGTAAATATTTGTGACTAATAAAAGACGAGGTGCACTGTGAAAAGACTAATTATCTTTTTTTTTAGGAAAAGTAAGTAGAAAAAAAAGAGACAATATAAACAAAGTTTCAATAACCTGCATTGTTTTTTCTTCAGACTATTGTCCACATCGTTACTATTTTTTTCACTACAGATCGGCCGATTTATTGTCCAGTCTTCTTCAGATGTGAAAGAACAATACAACTAAAGAAGGCTGAGCCGTATCTATTTAATAAAATTGTCAGACACGTTATCATCTGTTTGTGACATTTCATATTCAAATGTAACTTTTTAAATTAACTTTTTTTTAAAGTATATTATAATTTTAAACCATTTAAGTCACCTAACTAAATGATACCGTAAGAAATTCAATTAAACTTCAGAAATATCCATTTTTTTTTTTTAAATTTGTAAAATGGAGAAAGGATTAGCAATGCATCAGTTGCTTTTAATATATATTATTTTGTACAATGTCTACTCCATTGGCAAAAGAAAACAAAAAAACTTGGAAGTATTTATAGAATTTAAATTTCAACATTTTGTAAGACACCCTATCCATTTATAGCAAAACCGATTTTTGAATGAGTCATTCATTGAATTATTTTCCTAAAAATGTAAATTTTGTCTTAAAAGAAATTAAGGCAAAGAGGAGGAAGAGGAAGGGGATCAATGAGTGAAACAAAATGGAAAGTAAAAAGACTCCTGGGGTAGATACAGCTAGTTATCCATAAGGCTGATTATGTTGAAGCCTACAGACCCATTAAAAAGCAGGGGACCATGCAACCTTTCTTTTAGTGTCAAATGTTATCACCATGGATGCGGCAAACGCACCTTGCATGTCACTGAAATAAAATTATAGGAATCTTTTTTGATACAAGACACACTTATGGTGCCTTAAATATTATTGTAATAAATTCTATGAACCGTGTTAAATTTGTGCTGTGAAAGAGGTTGGGGCAGGTGTTGAGGGTCCCAATGAAGCTATAAGGCAAGAGACATTGCCATGTGTTAATAAGGCACTGGCTAGATAGCAAATCGGCTGAAAGAAAGTATATAAAAAAAAAATGTACAGCAATGGCGAGGATAATAGTACCCTCCCCCCCCAAAAAAAACAACAAAAAAAAACAGATAATGATAAATCCTCACTCCCAAAAGTTCATACAAAAACAAAGATTTTCAATAAATTGTGCAAGTTACAAATAACAGGAGAAATATGAGAAGAATTTGGGTCAAAACAAGGAATTTATAAAATAAAAAAATTGCCATCATAGTCACATAAACAGTTTTTAAAACAAAAATCCTATTATGATAAACAGTACCAATTTATGTTGAGTTTGAATTATCACTATTTTGAATAAAATAGACATTTCTGAAAGCACAAATTCTATTGTTTGTCCTTAAAAGGATTGGTCAGCCGATCAAGTTTATTATCTATTCAGAATCATAAATAGTGGATGGAAAAAGGTAAATTAATTATTTTATTAATATGATGGTGGCTATTATTGAAGAAAACAAAATCGTCTACAAATTGAAAACGACCAGAACAGCTTCAGGTGTAAATGTTTTTCCTTAACTACTTGCACACAATTTTATTTACAGTAGCAATACCCTTTGTATGAAAATGCTTTTTTTTAATTAAAATAAACGTCAAAATCATTAGTTAGATTTAAGTATCAATACATCAATGTGTATAAATAATTAACAACAATTATATTTAAATATGCTAAGAAGATCACCATAAATGTACGATAGACCTGGAGAAGGCAGGAGGGTAGACTGGTTGAAACATAATATAAATATAAACATTGATAAGGACTATAGTCCAAAGAAAAACAATGCAAATAATGAAAACCCCTCACCCCCGAAATAAAATTATTAATGAGTACAGAATTTTAAAATAGCTTGTAGAAACGAGAGTTTATTGTAAAAAACATTGTTTCCTTAAGAAATTTTTCAATTGACATTTATCAGGAATGTCATCAGAATAATAAATAATAAAAATCAAACAAAATGATCACAATTTCTGTAAAGATTTTGGAAGAAAATCATTTTATTTCTGTTGACGCAATGAAATAATTATTTAGATTTTTTCTTTTTTTTTTTTTTAATTAAGATTAGTTACAAGGAGAAATTGAAAAACTTAGGATTAACTACTTTACTAGAAAGAAGAATGAACAGTGATTTAACTATGAAACCTTCAAAGTCATTAATAGAATTTCTAACTAATGTGGACATTTTAATATTTGAACTGGATTTTTTTATTTTCAAGGCAGATGTAAAAAACTAAATCGGTGCTTATCCATAATTACCGAGACAGGGGAAAACAAACAGACAAACTGAGAAATCAAAAATCATGTAAATTAATCAAGTAGTTTTTATTTTATAAAAGAAAATCAAATTTTATCGATAAACAGGTAATGTTGATATATAGGCGGCATTATTGGTCATATTCAAGAAAGCTAAGAAGAGATAACACCTAAAATTCCAGACTTTATTTCTCTAGTTTGCAAAAGTTTGGATTATCTCCCTTGAATATAACCAATATGGCGCGAATATTTCAACCTTGTTCGTTTATCGATAAAAATGTTTCTTTTATAAAATAAAAACTACTTGATTAATTTACGTGATTTTTGGTATAAGATATATTCATTCCGTCACGGGTATGTAAATCATACAGATATTTCTCAGTTTGTCTTTTTTCCCTCCCCCATGTCTCAGTAATTCTGGATAAGCACCACTAAATCTATTAATTTTTTTTGCTAATAAAGTAATATATTTTTGGAACAAATACCGGATCAGATTAAGAACAGCAATAGTGTAGTATATTGGATTTATTCATGAATAATAATAAAAAAATAAGAGCATTTTTGGGAACTATCAAATGAAATATTTAACAGCATTTTTTTAATGAAGATTATTAAAAAAAGAAGATGCACAAAGTGGCATAACAAACGAATAATGAAATTCTTACAATTTCTGTAAAACAGTTAGGGACAAATTCTTAAATTTCCGTTGATACAACAAAGGTTGTCAAGAGGAAATTTATATCAGCACTCTAACTCACGTGTTGCATAATTATTTTGAACGTAAGTGCTGAAACGTTTCTATAACTTGAAGGCCGATAGATTAAAATATTAAAAGTTATACTTTCAACAAAATCTTAAAATATTGCAATTATGTTTTCTGTAAATTTGCAGAGAAAACTTAAAATAAAAACAAAATTATTGATACAATTATTATAAATTGTATTAAAGATTAGTATAAATGTGTAGATTTTGTTAAAACGTAACTACTATGTTATAAATTAGACAAATAACTCCTTGATATCACAACTATCTGCATCGATAATCATCTGATACATATCATGAAAAATCAAATCCCTGGAATTTGAACAGAGCTAGCTAAACCAAGAAGAAGCAGATCTTGCACGCACAAAGTGCTTGATATCCTTTCAGATAGTTTTATAACAATAATAATGTGGCTTATCTTACCACTTTACTCAGTACATTCGATCATCAGAAATGTATTAACAATATCCTTAACCACCTTATACATTTGAATACAAATTCGAAATTTGAATTAAAATGTATAAAGACATTAAGGATATTGTTAATAAATTTCTGATGATCGGATATCCCATGAAAATATAGTAAACTGGTAAAATAAGGCACATTATCATTTTTTATGAATTTTATCTGAAAGGATAACGAGTTCTTTGTGTGTGCAAGGCTGCTGTCTGAATTTGGCTCGGTTTGATTTTAAAAAGTTGATGTTATATATATATATATATATATATATATATACATGCACATACATGCATACACACACTTGAATAAATCTGCAAAAGTGTACCACCCGGGTGAATAAATCTGCAAAAGTGTACCACCCGAGTGAATAGATAAGCAAAGATATTCTTCCAGGTTGAATAAATAAGAAGTTTATTATATATATATATTTAAACTCTTCTTCTTTGCATGTCTTTGAAGCATGTTGTCATACGACAGTTTCCCCACATTTTTACCGAGTCCTTTATTTTTTTTGTTGTACTTTGCAAGATCTTTCACTTGGGCAATAGAGGGCAGACAAGGCAGTGTTGCATCGTAGTGTCGTCGTCCTCTTCACATTCGCAGATGGTTGGGTCGGTTTTGTAGCCCCATCCAGTCATAGCAACTTTTGATTGTTCCATTCCAGTTCTCAGGCAGTTGAGTGTTTTCCACTGGACCCAGGGTGCTTCTGAGTCAGGTGGGATGGCCTCAGAGGGGAGGGGGGAATTCCCATGCCAGCAGGAGGGGGGGGGCACTCTCTAGCCGTCTGGTTCACAGCTGTAGTCTGGTCTCTTCCTGAGATGTTGTTAGGAAGTTTGACATGGCTGAGGAAGGTTCTCTTTGACTTCAGTCACTAGGCCATTGGTTCACATCCATGAAGAAGATGGTGTTCATCACTGGTAACTTTTGTGATCTCTACTCGGCTGACAACTCTGAAAACATTTCACTAGTTCTTCTGGAAGTTGTAAAATAGATTCCATACCTAACAGCAGGTAACATATACATATCTCTCTTTCTTTTTATATATATATTGATTGTTATTTTTTCATTGAACAATATATTTGGAAATCAAAATATCTGTAGTCATTTGCATTAACAAAACAAAATCTATGTGGTATTTTTCTATAATGCAAGACTAGTGTTTGGTTATAAATAACTTTTTTTTTAAACCATAAAAGAATTTACTTTATAATTTTCTAGTATATGTGAAGCAACTCATATTCAATGCCATAAGGAATATTATTGCAGCAATTGTTTGCAAAGCACAAATAAAATATTTTACAAGTATTCAAAAATAGTTTTTTTTTAATGGAAATCGCTCCAGACAAGGCATAAAGCCACTTGATGTAAGGAGCTAAAAAAACAAAAAAACAGCACTTCAAGGTAAAAATCTAGCCAACAATAAGTGTTAGATGAATAGATTCCGATCCAGAAAACAGCAATTCTTCTCCTTTGTCAGAAACATCACTCATGGATTGTGAGGACTAAAGGACAAAATAAAGGAAACGAGAGTTACGAGGCTGCCGAAAGTAAACTCAAAGTCCACTCTCTACTCTCCTAAATTGTAAACTAAATTCAATCAAAGATTTCTAAGCATGATGGGTGCTTTGTTGAAGAGGTTACACCCTAATCTTTACCAATAAAATCATTAGATATTGTGTAAATACGAAGAAGCAGGATTTGTAAAATTTAAAAAGTAAAAATGAATAATTTATTTAAAATAGTTAATTAAAAAGAAAAAACGTAATGTAAAAAATAATTCTTTGGACCCCCCCCCACCCCAGAAAACCTTGATCAGCATATGTGCTAATAGTATATAAAAAATGCATTACTTTCTGACCTTTCGAAATATGAAAAGAATTTGGAAGTCTTTAAACTGTTGAATAGAAAGTCATTTCTGCCTTTAGAATTCTTAACAAATCCTTGTGCATTAAAAGATTGAAAGCTATTTTCATCTAATCATTTTATTAATTGAGATTAAACGTTACTTTAATAACAAAATTAGTTTTAGTTTTATAACAACTTGGTTCAATTAATAATTTAATAACTGAACAATACCGTGATAATTAAATTTTCAAAATCATTTTTCTGAAAAACAAAAAAATTATTTGGTAAAAAAAAACAACAAAAAAAAAACAGCATAGTTAAAGAAAAGAACAAAAAAGAAAAATGACTCCCATGCAACACCGAGTAGGTACAGCTAGCAAAAAAAAAAAAAAAAAAAAAGTTATTGTAAAAGCATCAAATGTGAAAGAGGAACAAGTGAGAAAGATCTAGGCCAGGGGTGATCAGCCAGTCCATCGGAAACGTGGTGCAGGTAGATTGCGTGACATTCAAAATGTTAGAAAATGGATGAAACTTTCCTCTCTATGGCATTTGCCACTTCTCTTGTACAGATTGCTATGCATGCAGTTAAACGTACTCATGTTCTTGCACAAATTTAACAAATGTCATGTTTTTATATTTTCTTAATAAAAATATTTTTTAACAATAAGTTTTTACTCAGTTACATGATACAGTTAAGTAATTAAGTTATGTACTCAGTATGAATATTAAAAAAAAATGTTTAGTATTTTTTTTATGTAGATAGATCATTTTGAGCTAGTCATTTTGAAAGTAGTTCATAAGCCAAAAGAAATGTGGGCACCCCTGATCTTTAGACATCACCAAAATATCAACTGTTTTGAATGAATATCTATGCAGATTAGGAGGGTTTTTTTATACAATAGGGGCGCATGAGTTAACCAATATTTCCTTTAGTTTAAGAAAAATGAACCATAATACTTGATTTTTGCCTTTAAAATTAAATTCTAACCACAAATTAGTTTTTACTTGCCAATTTATAAGCTACAAAATGACTATCAAATTTCGAAATGTCACAACAATATGGTAAAAAAGATCAACCATTTAAAACTAATACTTGGTTGAGTAAAAAGTTCCTGCACCGTATTCAATTACACATCCAACCTATAGTTCAAACATTGCTCCAGCTGACCACAGTATATTCAAATCAAGGCAGCATTTTATGAAGGGTTGCCGATTTGATTATTTCAATGAAGTTGAAGCCTGGCAAAATATTTTTGATTCAAACAAAGGATTTATACTTTGACCAAATCTGAAAGCTTGCAGGTCGTTGACAGAAAGTTGTGTCAAATGGTCTTTATATTGAAGAATAGTTTTTTTTTAAAAATAAATTCTTTCATAATGAAATCATTATTTTAACACAGCATAGTTTTTCCTCAACCTCGTAATATTAATAGATAAAATATCCACCATGTGTTTGTAACACTTTGAAGTTTCAAAGTAATTTTGGAGGCTTCAAACTGAACAGAACACCATTTCTTGCTTGAATTAAAGTTTAAAAAGACAAAAGTCAAGTATTATAGTTCATTTGTTTTAAACCAAAAGTCAAAACATTGATTTATTCACGAGTCTCCATCATATCAAAGAACCCAGATTCCACACACACACATTAGACTCACATGCAACTGTCTAATCACATAACAAATGTACACAAACACAAATAAAATACAACAATGTAACGGACCATAGAGAATAGCAATGCACATGAAGTAGGCCATCATTTTACATGACAAATATTGAGAAAAAAAAAAAAAAAAAGAAGCAAACAGGCAAGGTAGAAATAAATATTGGAGCAGAAGGATTATTTACCCTATCCTTGTCATCAGCATCTCCATCTGAAGAGAGTCTCTCAGACTTCCCTTGTGCAAATTGCTGTTTGAAGGTAGAAGGATTTATACGTTAGTAACCACTGGGATAAGAGAGTGGAATTGACTCTTTCCACGCTATTCACAAACAAACAAGTGTATACAGTAAACAATAATACATTACATAGAAATATTTAGAGGTCAGAAAGATAAATACATGACATGGTCAGAAAACAAGGACACAATAATTATGTAAAAATAATCTCTGCATTTAATGCAATTTATAAACGTATAGATAGATACAGACATTTATAATGAAGCTAAAAAAAAAGTACTTATTCATCTAATACAACTTTACAGAATTCATTTGTTTTTATTCAATAGAAACACATACTGTCATGTACAGAGTTCATATTCTATGCTGTATCTTGCAATTTTTTAAAACAAATAAACAAAAGTTATCCAGACAGCTTTTTTCATATTACGGCACTTAACTGTGGTTAGAAATTGTGAGCGTTTCAAGCGGAGATGCGAAAATCAATCGCTTTTACAGCAATCTTACCCATATGCCCTTGAACTCACTATGAAAGTAAGGGAAATATATATATATTTATTAATTTTTACGTAAGTATAAAATATATATATATATATATATATATGTATATATTATACTTACGTAAAAATGAATAAATAAATAAATATATATATATATATATATTACTATTTGTTTACATTACCAGTTGCTGAGAGAGCTTGATTCTAATTATGAAGAGCAATGTTTTACACTAAGTGGAAACCGACTTCATTGTTAAGTATCAAACTTTAAATTATACAATGTATCAAGTGTGATTTTTTTTGTATTATGTAAGTTTACCATATTCATATTATGTTTTCTTTAATATCAGTATTTTATAGGTTAAAATTTTACAGAAACGTCATACGAATTGAATCAAGCCTATTCTACATGCGAACACACACACGCGGATGCACACAGTGAATCGCGATTCTGTTCCAAAAGCCGACTGAAAAATCATCAAGCCTTGTATGCAGCGATACATTTTCTTATAAAATTGATAGAAGTTGAAGCTCAACCCACCCCGGGTGATGAAAGCGACAAGAACAAGGAATAAATGTGAAACTCAATAGGTCAGACAGAGAAATGGTAATAACTGTTTTTATGGCAATAATGAAAATAGGTGTCGATGACATAAGTACATTTTTTTATGTAATTACAATAACACTGGTTATTGGCTTTTACAAACAGATTAAAGCAACCAAAGAGGATCTGATAACATTTAACCTGACCTCATCATGGAAATAGGTAAAGAGATATGGTAATTTACATTTGTTTAGTTAATCAGCTAAATCCTGTATGTATTGTCACGTTTTAAATCGCAAACACACACATTATATTCTATACATACATACAGGGGTTAGACAAAATAATTGGAACAGTACAAATCTTACTCCAATATCTCACTGACCGATTATATAAAAAATATTGATCTAAATTTCATTATTGTACATTGTTTTTTTTGTTTTTTTTTTATCTACTTGACTTTATATTTGTAGTCTTTTTCAGATTTTGGTTAAATTAGGGCAAAAATGCGTGACCCTAGTTTTAAAAAGGGGTAAATTGTTGAAGCTCGTATGGCAGGAGCCTCGATCACCAAAACAGTTGAACGGCTTAGTTTTTTCGAGAGCTACCATATCAATGAGCAGGACAGAATTCAAGAAGCAGGGAAAAACCTCCAGCAACCGGAGTAATTCT
The DNA here is from genome assembly GCA_963556195.1 of Sepiola atlantica. Lineage (NCBI taxonomy): Eukaryota > Metazoa > Mollusca > Cephalopoda > Sepiida > Sepiolidae > Sepiola > Sepiola atlantica. The sequence continues at coordinate 565,832 of OY744536.1, forward strand.
GGCCGGACTTCTAAACTTAGTGACATAGACCAAAAGACGTTAAAGCCTATTGTGGAAAGAAATCATTGGACTTATACCACCAAAGTAACTGCTGAGTTAAATTAACATCTGAATAGTCTAGTTTCGACTCAAACTGTCTGCCATGATCTCAATAAAGCCGGAGATCATGGAAGAGCCGACGTCGGGAAACTTTCTTTGAATTTAACAAGTGTTCCAATTATTTTGTTCAACCCAAATATACATGTGACCAAAAATCAATTTCTCAAAAGTATAATGAAACAAAGATAGCTTATTAATCAGAACCTGTCAAATCTGTTTATCATTTTTCAAGGATCAATGGTTGAAATAGTGTCATCATCACAAACAGTAAGCTCTGTAGTATTCATAGCCTAATATAATAATGTCTGAAACTTATATACACAGCTATTTGGTAACAAAGAAACAAAGCATTATCAAAAGTAGACATCTTTCTTCATTATGCTATGTTGCAGGTTTACAAAGTTTTTTTACCCATTTGATTATTATTTTTTAAAATTTTATTTACTATTAATCGCATATTTATTGAAATCAAAAATGCAATAACATACGAAATTTCTAAAATCCTATTTAAAAAAATAATTTAATTGCATAAAAATCCACCAGACCAACAATAAACTAATCCACCCTTCCAATGGATGTTTTTGGATAAAGCATTTAGAAGAGAAAAAAATGAGTAATTTCCTAGTTTACACAAGTCGTCCAGATAGGTAATTGATGTTAGGCATTATTAAAAAATAAAAAATAATGCAAAAAAAAAAAAAAAATGATTTAATGTTACAAATTGTTTTTAGAAATGATTGATTTAATAACATTAACTTATACATATATTCATGCAATATTTACCTTATTCTTGTAATGGTCATTATTCGTGTACAAATTGTTTGTTTTTTAAAAAATATATTTGTTTTCAATTTTTGGAAAAAAAAAGTTAATAATTTTTAACTAAAAAGAATACGTAATATACCAATAAATATAAAAATCATGATTTTCCTCATATAATATCTCTAAACTAGGAAATCAAACAATTTCATAGCTCTCCAAAAATAATTAGTTTATGATTGTAGGGAGAAGGGGGGGAGGGGGGTAATAAAAACAAAAGTAGTTTTCTTTCCTTTTTGAAGGGACCAGTCTAATTAAGTATATTTACCTGAAGCAAATTAGATATGAAATCGGTTTAACGTAGGGAATCTAGCTCCCCAGAAAGGGGGGACACTCTGGATGAGTACAAAATTGCCATGATCGAACTGTCGGCATGCCCCGGCAAAAAAAAAAAAAAAAAATCAATGCTCCCTCCAGAAGTAGGAAGTTATGCTTGGGAGAATAGTCTCTTAGGACCGAACTGGAGCCATATTCCATTCTGACATAAGCCTGAAAGCTCCTGTTTAAAAGTAAATGTATGTAGTGTGTGTATACATATTAGAAGACGTAAATGTTGCAACATTTGAAGTTCTTTTGTCTACCTCTTTTCTTTGAAAATATATCTGCACGGCCAGCTAAATTTCTCAAACTGAATTAAACAAATACATTTCCTAGCTACATGCGGTGTCATTCCGTATTTCTATTTATTTTCATTTGAAAATATTTTAATGCAAATAGATTTTCAGAGATTTATTATTACCGATTCTAATAAAATAATTGTCATTAAATATTTATATCATTTTTGTTCAATTTTTCCTCTTAAAAATGTTTATAAAAATGAATTTTATTAAAATTTGAACGACTGTTGCCACCATGTTTCCTTAGATATTGGTAGTTTAGTAATAATGCCACTATACCGAATGGTTTCGGTTAAAAAAGAAAAAAAATGGGTTGGTTTCCAGTATACAAGTGAGACTGAAAAACTATGGTTTTTGTTAAAACTACCCATCTCTACCAAATTGGTTCAGGATATTGTATCCTGATGTATTACCCATCTTAAGAATTGGCTGTTTTTTCCTCAACACACTTGACTTTTTCGAAAAAAAATCTGAATCAGTGTGTGCATAGACAATTGAACTGAAGTCATTCTTGATGAGACAGCTTGCAGTCCATAGAGGTTGGGCCAGGTAGTGAGTTAGTTTGTTTTTAGCTACATCTTCAAGGTGGTGCCAGGAATACAGTCTATAAGTGAGCTTCTGTACATGCAGCACTTCATGGAGGAGAGAAGTTCAATTTTCAGACATCATCTGGAGCTTGTTCAGAATCTCTTGGAAACGAGTGTTAGACAGTTAGATACAAGCCCAGAAGTGGAGACAGCCAACTAGAGTACACCTGATGCATCAAGAATAGTGGCTTTGCATCCACAAATGTGTGCAATACTCGACAGTGCCACCACCAGCTGATATGTGTTAGATTGAAAAACAAAACAAACTGAAACCTTCAAATAATTAAAATCACATTAAGAAGACATTACAATGCAAATACATACTGCCGTTGATTCTATTCTCATTAACGAAAATAAACTATTTATTTCCATATGATAGAACCAATTGCTTCATTAAAAACACTTCTAATAAAAGGAAATTATAGGCCTCAGATCTTCAAATAACTTGTTTTTAATCATTATTTTGAAGGTAAATCTGTGAATGGTAATATCGTAGTCTGCACCCCATTCCCGGTTGATCCCAGCAATACGATGCAGAGGGGTAGTACCAAGTACCATACCAAGATGGCATTCTGTGGCACCCTTGACTGGTCCTCATGCACCCAGCACTATATGATGCGTCTCAAAGCACTCGCATGCAGCTACAGGCTGTAGCTTGCCTCTCTATAGTGAGTGATCGTCCGTACATGGCGAAGAGTCACTCTCTTCATGAAGTGACCCTGTTAATGTGCTTGGACATAGACAGAACACAGTGGATCTAGAGGAGTCAAACTTTAATAAAAACTCCTATGTTTTATTGGTAGTCGTAGTACCTGTGGCGATCATCGACAAACAGATGCCTCGGCAGAGAGAACATGGCAGAAAATTCAAAAAGGTGTCTGCACTGGAAACCAGCAGTTACTTTTGGTCCTTCCATTCCTGCGTCTATTAGATAATCTGTAGCATGTGGAAGTGTAGAACTGAGGATTCTTCCCATAAATAAATTCTCATGACACTTCTTTCTCATGACAGACAAAACTCACGAACAAGTCACAAAGACAAACTGACCTAAGTTTTATGAATAAATGTAAAAAAAAACTTTAAAAAAACTTAAACTACTGTTATCTTTTCCTAAACAGTAATCTTGCAAACAAGTATCATGTGACCCTGTATATAAAATTAACATTGGTGTAGTAATTGGATAACCAGTCTTCCTGAACAATGAAATGGAATGTTTGGAGTGGTCACATTTGTAATTGGATTTGCAAATACTGGTAACTTAGAGATTAGTATATATATATATATATATATATATATATATATATATATATATATATATATATAAAGTGCCTGGCATAAATATTCAGCCCCTCCCAACTTTTCTACATTTTGTCACATCACAACTACAAATGCAAATGTATTTTATTTTATTGTTGGCTTTGTGTAAATAGATTAACATAAAATAGTGCATCATTTTGATGTTATAGAAAAATATGACAACGATTTTCAAAATTATGTACAAGTAAAAATCTGGAAAGTGTTGTGTGAAACCCATTAGAATCCAGTACAACCAATTGCATTCAAAAGTCAATAGAATGCACCTGATTATGATTTCTTTTGGGTAAAGAAAAGAAATGAAAAAAAAAAAAAAAAAAAAAAAAATCTACCCCAAGGCTTGAGAATGAGAAGAAGCGAAATTTGTCGCTCCAAAACACGACAACCGATAAAACTTTGAAAGAAGTATTCGTGCAAAATTCCTGCACATTGGAAACTGCCAAATCGTCTGGCATCAATATGGACGCCGATATAAAGAGAACGCCCTAGACATGTTCTGCTAAGTGCCAAGGCATATCGAAAAATAGTAAAACGAGATAACCACAGTATGCTCAATCAATAAGAATTATTTGGATTCTCCCTTGCAATTGGTAGCTGCATGCCAACGACAACTGCTCAAAGATTTAAGCAGTTCCAACGAACTTTGAAGACTAAGTTCAACCCCCCTCTTTCTCTCAAGCTGAGTTTTTTGTATTGTAAATATATATTTTCGCTCAGTCTAGTTACGTATCAGTTAATACCCCATCCCATACTTTTTGTTGTTTTCTGTTGTCCCTCCTTATACATTTTATAAATAAACTTTTGTCATTTTTAACTCCTTAACTTGTGTTGGTCTTCCGTTCTTTCACAAAGTGCTTGTTGTCTGTCTTTTCATTTTTACAGGTGTCATGAGAAAGAGTCTCATTCCCCGCTTGTTCTGTGTACACGCATATTTGAACCTGAGGACCTAAATCTTTTTTTTTTTTATTTTTCTGTTGCGTGATTGTCTTGCTGCTCCCAACGAGACGCGACCGTAACAAAAGTTATGATCCTTGATTCTGCACTCTCCGGTTAAATACACCTCTTCTGTGAAGGTCTCAGGACATTACCAAACAAATAGCACCAAGAAGGATTGATTGATTGTTAGATTTTATGACATATCACCCCTCTGATGAGTTATTTTATACCGAATCTGTGTATATATTATTTTTAGGGAAATCGTTTGTAGAATAATCTGGTTTGTTGCTTGGATATTTAGTTGTTTCCTATTTGCATATTCGTTTTATGAGTAGACTTTTTTCTGGATATTTCATTTTATAGTTGTGATTTGTATGCCTATTTATTTGGTGGACAACCATAAAAATATTTTGTTGTAGATCTGGATTTCTGTGATGAATTCATATATTTTATTGCTATTTATCCTTTCAAAGATTTCTCTTAGGTTTCTTCTGTTGAAATATTTTTGTCCTCTTTTAGATGAGGTTTTGCATTCTAACAGGATGTGTTTTTATTGGGAGTTGGTTTTGTAATGTAATCGCAAAATTAGGTTGTGTTGCAAATAAAATATCACAGAGCGAAAATGTATTCTTTTAAATCTTGTTTGTTTCTCAGCTTGAGAGATGAAAAAAAAAAGGGAGAAAGAAAAAGAGAACGAAAGAACTTGTGAAGAGTATATTGCGGCGAGCCTGGCTGCCCCATTCCCACTTTTCAAATCTTCACGCACTTGAAAGCATAGAGATTGGGGACAGGAATTAGTCAATTCTCTATCTATATGAAAGGTCACTGGAGTACATGCGACCTGCCTCTCTTCCCACTTAAACTGATACATGGGCCAGTGCAATCCCTTTTGCCGTCAAAAACAAAGGAAATAAAAAACTGCTATGCAACCAATCTCCGCCGAGGTTGGGAGAATAGGAGGCAGACCTCGCTGTCTCCAAAAATGACAGAAACAAAGGCCGGAGTAATTTTTTAGATGAATGACATACAAATACTCTGCATATGGGAAATTACCAAATTTATATTGTACAGGTATTTTACGCTCAGTCTAGCTGCATATTTATTAAGATCCTGTCCAGGCTACTTTTGTTTTTGTTTTAATCTCATTCCTCCTATACTTTTTGTAAAACTTTTTTAACTCCTTAACTTGTGTTGGTCTTCCGTTCTTTCAGTGTTCATTGTCTGTATATCCTCATTTCACAGGTGTCTTGAGAAAGAGCACCCATTCCCCTCTTATTCAGTGTATATGCATACTTGAACCCGAGGATCTAAATCTTTTCTTTCATTCTTCTGCCGCTTAACCATCTTGTCGCTCATAACGAGATGCGAGCCTAACAGTTTCCACATTTGCATTTTAATCGATTGGATCCTCCTCAGTAAGAAGGAGCGTGTTAAATAGATGTGAAGTCTGGTCATGATGATCCGTTTGTTTTGGATACTTCCATGATTTGAAGGTTAGGTTATTAATAAATATTGTTTAGCACATCCTTATGTACTTCCTACTTGTACCTGTATTGTCTATCACTCTGGTCGGGTTGAGCCGACTTCCTCCAGAGCAAGTACAGTATCTGATCATCGCAGCCGATTTTTGCCGATCCATATGATATGGCGAGCCAATCCATAGTTGAAGACCAACTACTAATGGAACTAATAGTGCTACCAGGTCGCCTTTGTTGTCATTCAGGTCTTCAACTGCCGACCAGCCTATTTGCGGCAACCAGGTTAGAGAGGAGGGGGGGGGGGCTTGTGGAATCCTCTAAAGACAAGGCCATCAACCTAAACTGACAGAGCAGGCAACGAGAGCATTAATCAGAGAAGCAACCAAGAGGACCAGGGTAACTCTGGGAGAGATGCAAAGATTCAAAGCTCAGATTCCAAATATCTGGCCTTTATAAAAGAGTGGCAAGAAGAAAGTCCCTATTTACTTGCCTCTCCACGAGGGCAGAATTAGACACAAAGTCGGTTTTTAATGTGAGGAAAATCTGACTCCCAAAAAGGGGCATTCTGTATTGAGAAGAACATAAAAATTGCTTCAGTCTCAAAGGATTTCTTCTTCACTGACTGAGGACATGAACAGATGAAGTGTAATATCAGAACAGATGCTACACTTTTCTCCTAGGCTAAGAATCTTGAAGAAAGTCATTGTTGAAAGAAAACCATAAAAATGCCCTGTGGCCGAAAGTGTTCTGGTCAGATGAAACCAAGAGTAAACTTTTAGTTTTTAATGCAAAATGTTAAAAAGTGATGGTGGAAAATTAACACTGTACAACATCCTGAGCAAACCATCCACACTGTGAAACATCTCAGTGGCAACATCATGCTAGAGGGGCACTTTTCTTCTGGTATGGATAAGAAAGCTAGTCAAAGTTCACGAGGAAATAGATGGAGCCAAAACTTGTTAATTTCTGCAAAAGACTTGAGACTGGAGTAAAAATTGATCTTCCAGTAAAATAATGACCGCAAGCATTACAGCCTGAGCTACAAAAGCATATTAATGTGGAATCTGTGGAAAGACTTGAAAACTTGTTCACAGATGCTTTTTTTATTTTTTATTTTATCAATCTGAACTATTTTCAAAGACGAGTTGGCAAAAAATTAAATCTGTGCAAAGCTGATTTAGCCATACCCCAAAAGACCATCAGTTGTAATTGCAGTGAAAGATGCTTTTACAAAGTATTGGCTCTGGTGGTTGTGCAGACTTATGTACCCAAGAGATGACCGCTTTGTGGTCATACTTATTGTTTATGTCAAAATGAAATATATTTTGCATCGTCAAAACACTATATATTTTGTGTTTATCAAATGACAAAAACCCTCATTCAACTCAATTTAAATTCAGTTGGTAACACTACAAAATCTGAAAAAGTTCAAGGCGGGTGGTGAATATGTAAGGCAGAGTATCAATATGCAATAAATTTTTTGTGTATATATATATATATATATATATATATATATATAAAAGATTCTTAATAGAATCTTGAAGAAATAAATTTTGTATTAATGACTACAATTATAATTAATTATTACCTAAATGAATAAATGCAAAAAATTTTTCCATCAAAATGGGTTACTCTAATTTAAATGAATAATACACAATAGTCTATTGAAATACAGTATAAATAAACAAAATCCCAAACACATTTGTTTACCTCATTTGCATAAATTTTTTAAACAGCTTATAATAAATTAATGCTTGGTGTTATTCAGTTGTAATTTTATGGACCTATTTTCCTCTATATATGAAATAGTTTTTTCAATATTAACAGTAATTAATTAAAGTGATTTAATTTTTTAAAAATTAAAAAAAAAATGGATAAATTATCAAAATCATGGTCATTAATTTTTAAAGGAGGTGTGCAAAAATTACTTCTTCATAACTTAATTTACATATCTATATATTTTAAACATGTTCGGTTTTATTCTTTATCTTTATGCTTCTCTATACGCAATAGTTTTGGCGATAATTTAATTGTAATTCAAAAACAAAAGATGAATTACCAAAAGAGGTTCCAACTTCTAAATAAGGCTATACACACACCTGCAATAACTACCCCCTCCCATACAAGGGAAATAATTTATTTTACAAATTATTTATTTTTTCGCCCCCGTCTTACTTCACAACAATGAAAAGAAGTTTTAGAGAAAAAAATTTATTTTTAAAACTTAACTAAATATTTTATATACCTAATTTTAAAGCCTAGTTTTTCCTAGAACCCCCCCCCCCCCCCCAAAAAAAAAAACAGCATTTTTAACTTAGTCCTATATTATTCCTGACATGGAATTCAATGAATAAATTTAAAAAAATATTTTTATAACTAAACATTTCTCGCTTTAAAAAATGTTTTTTTTTTACTTAAAGCATTTAATTTTTTAAGTTTTTACATTTTCCATGAAAAATAAATAACTTTAAATTAACTAATTAGAAGCCTTATTTGTAAAGTTTAACTAAAATATTAATAGTTTGTTGTTGAACTTATTGTTTAATGTTTTTGTTTACAATATTAAACACTAAACCTGAGTTTTACTATTCTCATTGACCAATTCAAACAAAAGTCAGTAGTTTCTAAAAAAAATAAAAAAATTTGGATTTATATTTTATTATTGTAGATTAACACCCGTCACTATCCCCTCCCCATGATATTCTATTTTTTTTTTAGCTAATTATGTGTGAACTTCCTGAAAAAGTTGGAGAGAAAAACAAAAACATTTCAGAATTTGGATGTAAAATCTGGGTCATTCCAGCATTTTAGAGCATTAGCCAAAAATAATTTTGCTATGGGAGATAAATCCTGAGCATTGGGATTCTACTTTCTTTTTTTTTTTTAGGAGATTACATGTGGTTTTACGACCTTGCCACTGTGGGAGAGATGCAAAGGTTTTTAGTGGAAAATAAATTTGGTTAACTGCTTTAGAAATAGAATTGTTCGAAAGTGGGGGATCAATTTACATTAAATTTACATACGAAACTGATCCCTCGCTCTAAATTCGAAAATAATTGTTTGTTCTTTTGACCATTCGCTAAGTTTTTCAGGGTTCTCACATATAATCGCCTAAAAAAGTAGTATCTATTTTTTTTGTATGAGTGGGTAGGAGATGAATCAGATGACTGTGTTAATCTACAAATGTACTCCAATATTTTTTTTAATTTGTACCTCCTCACACCCGCTAAAAAAAAATAAAAAAATAAAAAATAAAAAAAATAAAAAATACATTATAAGCATTTACTTTGTTTAATAATGTTTATCTTTTTCCACAAAAAATAAATAACTTCTTTAAATAATATTAAAAGTTTGCCGTTAAAATTATTGTTTACAATATTCAAAGCTAAATCCCAATTAGTCACTATTCCTAACATGGAGTAAAACACACATTTTAACTATACCCCCACCCACACCACTTAAAAAATGTTTTTTTAAGCATTTAATTTGTTTGTTTTTACATTTTCTTTTGAAATTTAATATCTTCTTTCAAAATTAGTTAATTAAATACCGTATTTTTAAAGTGTAATTAAAAATATTACAGTTTGTTTAAATTCTTATTCGCAACATTCAAAGCTAACTCGAGGAATCTTTATTTCACCATTCTCATTGAAAAATAAAAACAAAAAAAAAGTAAAGAATTTAATTTGTAGTGTTTACATTTTTCACGAAATATAATAAAAAAAAAAGCACCTTTTTTGTAAAGTGTAATCTAAATGAATAAATGGGGAAGTTTTTTCCATTTATCCAAACTATATAACAAAACACCATAGGCTTATTTAATTCCACTGTACAAACTATTTTCAAATAAGCTATATATACTGATCAAAACACTTACAAAACACAATCAAGGCTATACTTCATTTGCATATTTATTTTATAAACAGTTTCTAATAAATTAATATTCTGTAAGATTCATTTGTAATTTGATTCTATTTTCTTATATATACACACACAAGTTTTTTTTATATTAATATTATTATCAGTAGTAATATTAATTAAAGCGATTTAATAAAAAAAAGTTTAAAATTCCAAATGATAAATTCCATTTGATTATTTTGAAATTCAAATGACAACTTCCGGTTAAGTTTATGGCAGAAAAAAAAACTTAGATTACTTTGGAATAATTTCTTTTAAAAAATAAACTCTGCATTGAACACAATATTTTTGAAAAATTAATTTGTTGTTATTGGTGGTGATGATGATGATGATAAATATTACATTTGCCATGAAAAATAAAAGCCCTCACCTCCTCTCATCTTAATTACAAAAAAAAATAGATTCATCATATTTAAACAAATCTTCTTTAAGCTTTTTAAAATTCATTTTTTACCTTTAATAATGAAGGGTAAAAGCACAAAGTAATCATTTCAAATTACACCAGTAATATATAATTGTTTTATTTGACCAATTGGTGTTCCACTTTTTCGTTTATTTATTTCAATATATAACAAGTTTTTGATAGGGAATTCATTTTCCTTTTTATGCTTATATAAAATCAAATCCCTCAACTTTGAATATCAAAAAGACCATATAAAATAACCTTTTTTTTCCCAATTAATAAAATGAGACTATGTTCATACACAGTAAATTTCCTCAACATTGGAATATATCAAATACCACTATGACAAAAATCTTTGTTTTTCACCAAATTACCAAAATGTGAAATGAAAATAGTTTCTTGATTTTCCGTACAGCTTGATTAATTGCTGCTCGGAGGGCAGGTGGTTTTAGCTAGTTTATAATATAATCACATCTTGATAACAATAAAAAAAACAACTTATTTTTTTAAACACATAAAAGAAATGGTTCTGAGAATAAAATTCTTTTAAGTTTAGAAAATGTTTTCAATTACCACCAATTTAAAAAGGATAGCATTGCAGAAAAAAAACAACTGCATAATTTAAAAATGTTTAACTATTGTGCCGAGATTACTGATCTGAAATAAATGAAAAGATAAATTGAAATCATTTTTTATACAATTCAAAATCTTGGCACAACAGCTTCAAATGACAGAACACAGACCAAAAACAAAAGTAGAAATTGTAAAAATCACTTACGTCAGTTTCTGATCCAGACATCTGAAACAAAAGAAAATATGTTTAAAAGCATTAAAATATTAGAATGAGAACAAAGAGAAATAAAAATAATTAAAGTATGGTTCTATGAAGCACTTGAAGCCCATTGAATTTATTACGAAATAAAACATGAATAAGAAAATATAGCATATACAGTTCATCGTCTTATTGGAATTGAATAGATTTTAGCATACCAGCAAGGTAACTGGTCCTGACAACATTCCAATCAGTCCTTAAGAAGCTATAACCAGAACTAGCTCCTATTCTTACAAAGTTGTTCAATCGTTGCTTAGAGGAGAAATGCTTCCTAACAGCTTGAATAACTTTGTCAGTCTGCCCAGTATTCAAAAATATTGGAAATTGGTCTTCTGCTTCTCAGTACAGACCAATCAGTCTCCTGTGTCTCATGATTAAATTGTTTGAATTTGTGATAAATCAAGAAGTTATCAATCACCTCAGCAAAAACAATCTACTCAGTGACAAGCCATATGAATTCTGTCCAGCAAGATTAATTGCTGATGTGGTGACTATAATATCACACAGGACCTGTGACTATTGACAGAGGCTTTGTCTCTAAAGCAATAGCTCTTGACATATTAAAGGCCTTTGAAAGGGTTAGGCACAAAGGTTTGCTTCACAAGCTAGCTAGCTAGCTATGGAATATCTGCAAATGTCTTTTCAACCATCAAATCCTTTCTCTCTGACAGGTTAATAAAAGTAGTCGTTGATGGGTAGAAGTCTGAAGCACATGGTATCAATGCCGGCGTCTCTCAGGGGTCCATTCTGGGCCCAACTCTTCCTGATCTCTATCAAGGATCTCCAAAATCACATTCTAAGATCATTCGTTGACATTCATGCAGCTGACAACACTTCAAAGAACATTAATGATCAAGATATGTTTCTCTCTGACTTGGAACACGTAGCGCAATAGGAAAAAAGGTGGCTGGTTACTTTTTATATATTCAAAACCAAGCTTCTCCTTTCACCACCAACGCTTGGATCCTCACTTGAGCCCAATTGAAATGAATGGCTCTCACCTTGAAGAAACCCCCTACTTTGATAAGCTTCTAGGACTGACCCTCACTCCAGACCTCAAATGAAAGACTTACATCAAATGTGTTGCCAAGGTTGCTGGAAAGATGGTTGGATTATTCTACCGCTCTAGAAAGTATTTCACTCCTGACACAATCCTCTACCTGTATAAGAGTTAAATATATCCTAAGATGAAATACTGTTGCCACATCTGGGGAAGTGCCACTCAGAGCACCTTTCCTGCCTCGGCAGAGTACAAAACCGGCTTTGAAATCTAGTGGGAGATATCCTCTTCTCTACAGCCTCTTTCTCACAGAAGAGAGGTTGCTAGTCCTTCTCTACTCTATCGTTATTTTCATGGTAGCTGCTCGACTGAGCTCCAATCTACGCCCCCTCCCCCCTAAAACAAAAACTAGTCTAGTTACAACCACTGTAAATAATTTTCCTTTCTTCCGCTGTGTATGTAAAAGTAAACAGTACTTGCATAAGCCAAGTTTCTTTCCTAGAACTATTCGTCTGTGAAACAATACCACAGGGCTGCTTCCCAGCTGACTATAGCATGGTTGTTTTTAAGTCCAATGTTAACAAATTCTTGTTGAGCCGTACTCTTAAATAATCTAATTCAAACCAGTCCCAACAATTGTTATCAATCATCACGTTGTTGTTCCCCTGACTAACTCATTACTCCTTATCCTCGATTGGCCTATCGGCCTTGATAAGCACTAACTCATTAGTACATAAAAAAAAAGAAATTACAATTGGTTTTAAAATGTTAATTTGCAATTAGAAGGAGGAAGTATTGGTTAGGTATCTTGTGTGATCTAGCTCAGGATCGCTATGCATCGGCTGTCATAAGTCAGGATGTGGTGCAACCAGGTAAGAAATCAGCTCAACCCAACCAGGGTGAACGCCATTGCAAAAGCAACAAATATTAGGCACGTTTCATATTAAATTTGTATGAAAACTGGATTATGTTTAAAGGAACTTTAGCACAAAAATGGATGTTTCTTTACAATCATCCCGCCATGAAGAAGCGCTGTATGATTATTTCTTTGTTCACTTTTTTGGTCAAGTCATGAACTCTTAGAATCTCATTGCATTTCGATAACAAATAGTTTTTATTTTATTTACTACATCACTAATAAAACGTTTAGTTGCTTAGTGAACCTATATAAGCATAAAAAAGGTCCATGAAGCAATTAAACGTCCTAATAATGACCATGGTTTTGTGCAATTGTAGTCTATTCCAGACACTTGCAATGTCATGTAGTAAATAAAAAATCTCTTTTTCACCGTCAAGTTTTTCAGGGTGTTCACACAATCGCTGATAGGTGTATCTAGTTTTATAGAATTTTATGGTGATAATTCTCCAGTTAAGTTAATTTACAAGTGTGTTGTATCAATAAGTACAATTATATTAAATAAAACAACTTTTCATTTAATCCATAGTTGAGGCTATATTGAAGATTATAAATAAAAATATGATCTGAATGTGAAAATATCAAAACTAAGACATTTTTGTACTCATGCAAATGTATACATGTTTCAATTGTTAAAAGAAAAGAGTAAAGCATGGGGGAGGGGGGAATTAGAGTAAAAAAAAGAGTTGAGAATGAACAAATTTCTCTATTTTTTTAAATATATTTTTATTTAATAACAAAAATTCCTTTAATGAACTCTTTTTTTTTTTTTTTAAAACTAAAGTACAGTCAATTTTCAGAGCAGCCTGCTCAATATTTGGCGATGATCCAATATTCGGTAAAGATAGCTTAACACCACATCATTTTGTTCCATATGAAATTCAGCTGATTTCATTTGTTAAGCTTGAAGTAAAAAGAAAAAGAAAGAAAAAGAAAGAAAAAGAAATAGGATCATCTGGTTTTAGCCAAATCATGGTGAGCGCACTCAAAATCTAGCAATCGAATCAAGCAGAAAGATTCCCTAAGAAGGAATGTATCTTTCTAACATGAACATTAAATGGTGTGAAATAGGCAGCATTTAGATCAATTGCAATTCAAAATCAACCAGACAAAACTGTAAAAAGTATGAACCAGGTTTAAACATCCGTCATAAATTGAAACAAAATACCAAGTTCAGTAGAAGCGGCTTAATAAGGATTTATCCTACCTGCTACCATAGTTACAGTGACCAGTCCATTAAGGCAGCAGTAAGAATGCAAACGGTTAAGTGATACAAAAGCGAGTCAGCTTTATTTGATAGACCAGATTGCAATCAATGAAGAAAGTTCATCTCATCAAGGTTATGTTTTATGTCAAATTAAACAGTGTCAACAAAAACTGAAAGCTCAACACAAAATGAAAACAATGAAGAAAAGGGTGAAGAATAATTTGCTTAAAAAACAGGTTTAAAAGATCAACAAAAATATTAGATTTGGATTAAGGTTGTCATGAGACCAGAATTTTAACTTACCAGTATATGTAAAAAAAAAGAATATGACAAAAAAAGGGGGGGGGGGGGCCTATAGTTATTATAGGACCTTTTTTTTCTGTTGTATAACTGGCAGAAATTGCATGTCACAGGAAAAGGAAACTAAAGTGAAATTAAAACAGCGAAACAGAAGGAGAGGATTAAATCTTGGTAGAGCTAGATAAAAATTAGGAGAGAGGAGTTAGTTCGTTGTTGAGTTTTACAGGATGTCAACCAGTGTTGGATCATTTTATGCTGAATCTGCACAGGTTTTGTATAGTTTGTAGATTAATTAGTTTTGTAGATGTTGTTTACAGCCTGATTAACTCATAGATAGGACCCTGATAACCACTCCCGGAGGGGGGGGGGCAATGGAGCTTAGAATAATGGCAACTAAGGAGTGACTCCACGTCCACAATCCCTAAAGCACTCGCATTTGAGCAGGTATAATTTAAGGGAGGAGAAACCAAAAGGCTAGGAGATTAACCAGAAGACAAGTACAAAACATACTAACAAAAGAAAAAGAAGGAGTGAAAGAGGAAGAATAATGTTTAAAAGTATGAATACTTTTGACAATGCGAACGCTGATCATATAAAAAAATTATTTAATCACAATAGATGCATTTGGAGGATGGACAATTATAAAAGACAACCAAGTGTCAGTGTGATCCTTGTTATATCACAAAAAGAGTTTTTTTAAAAGGGAGAAAAATGGAGAGAGAAAACAATTTCATTTGTATTTAATTTAATCATTGTGCAAATTTTAAGAAAATGGTAACTAACTTGAAGGAAAGTGCAATTAAAATAAAAAGAGGGTTTAGAAGTAAATAGTTTATATAACAGGTTTTAAAGTAAACTTTTATATAGAGTTTTCCAAGTCCAGCCTTGAAGTAATTTTATAAATGTCACTAGCAGACATCCAAATAGTTTTGTAATTGTTTCTTTTTAGTTTTTCTTGCATAAGAAAAAATTTCTAACTCTGAAGTCAATTTAATAAAAAAAAAACAACAATTTTTTTATAAAAATTGCTAACTCCAACTCTGACATCTCACATATCAAAGGTGGGGAGTCTGAAAACCGAGTTCAACTACAACTTTCCACCTCTGCGTTTACACAAATTTTTATAGAATTGCTTTTTTTTTATTAAATTGATTTCAGAGTTAGAAATTTTATGAGGACGACACCCTATTTCTGTCTTCAAGTACATGAATCAAGCAATTCTCATGAAAATAAAATCTTGATTTTCTGAATTAGCCCAAAATTTTTGCCATTTTGGTAGTCTCAGCAGACAACTCAAAAACCCTGCATTTAAAAATCATTACCTTTTTGGTATGATTTTTGTGCATGTTTTTTTTTTCAAAGTGACCCTAAGTGCTCTGGCCTTGTCTTGATAGGGTTAACATACACAAAGATCAAGGTAACACCATAAAAATCTTGTTTGAACCAACATGTAAACTGTTCTATTTTCTTATATGAACACAGTTATGTGTTTTTAATTGCATCTAAACATTCATAGATTATTAATTAAATGGTAGCCTCACAGTTGTATAACCAGTTAACGAATGAATTCATTCAATATCCTATAAGATGTAGAAAGTGTTTTATAACATGGATTATTGAAACGTAAAAATTTCTTATAAATACATTTCCATTGCAAAATAATTATATAAATGTTTATAATATTCAATTAGTTTACAATTACTTGCTTGCACATAATTCAATAAAAAAATTAGTGTACTTATATAGTTTAAGAAGTTTATATTATTTTTTTTCAAAAGATAATTTCATTTTTTCTATTTATTTCAGGAAACCTATATATAAAAGACAAAAATTGTCTATCCACTTTTCAAACTTACCCATCTAATGTACAATGATGGATTTTTTTTTTTTAAATAGAAAACAAAAAAAAAAAAACATTGGGACTAACTTGCTGTTCACCGTGATATTGATTAATGTTTAACCTAAATACTGGACAGACATTAAGACCAATCAAGACAAAGGGAGAGAATTCTCTTTTTAGCAGTACACAAAAAAATAAAATTTATTTTTATTTTTCTTATTTAGCAAATACTTGATTTTTCAAATTAAAATTTGTAAATTTACTTTACAGTTCAATTTAAAAAAAAAAAAGGCAAGAAAAAAAAGTACATTTTGTTGCCGATATATTATGAAAATAGAGCAGATAAAGTATGTCTTTCATTAACATTTTTTTCATATTAATTTCTAATAAGAATTTAACAGAATTTTTTATAAGGGATCTGTAAAAAAAATAAGAGGGAGGGGTGGATGGAATGACTCAATATTTTTTTTCAGTAGCCCCCCCCCCCCACCTCCTTATATTTTTTCAGCAGATAAAACAAAGCAGGACCCTTTAAAAAAAAAACATGCCTTTCATTAACACCAACACTAACCCTAAGTCCAGAGTGGCAATATGAGAAAAAACAAATATAGTAGTCATGAAATTTAAAAAAAAAAAGCCCTCTATTTATAAAAAAGAAAAAAACAGGTTACTCGTTCTGTTCGACACTATATAGTCAAAAACAGAGTGATCAATTTACGTTAAATTTATATAGCAAAGTGAACCCTGACTCTAAAGTTAAAAATATTATTTTTAAACAACTTTTTCCAGGTATTTCTATGATGTTGACGTGTAATTGCACAAAAAAATAGAATCGCATTTTTATTTTACCGTTGACAGTGTGGGGGCTAAGAGTAAAAAAAAACAAATGTTATTTATTTAATGAGTAATTTATGTTTGCCTTTATTCTATTAAAACGTTTACTGATTAAAAAGAGCAATTTTTAATTATTTTTGATTGCAATTTAAAGTAACATATTTCTTCCAGTTGGGTTGACGTGCAGAAAATTAAAATTTGAGAAACACAGCATAGACATGTACTTCAGCTGGTAATACATATATGGATATATTAAATCAATCAAAAGGATCAATGTTTTTATCATTTCAAACTATCCGAGTTGCCAGGAATTTACAAGTTTTGTAAAATTTCAGGAGTCGGCAAAAAGTATAAAGCGTGGTAAAATTAGAGATAAATCTAACATAAATTTATCTTCTTGGATTTTTGAAGTTAGACCCAAATAGCAATCCATATATTGATACTTGATTCATACTAACCTATTTTCACATTACACCATGTTATTGGCATGAATATATTTTATTTTGCTTTAGTTTTTACCGAAAATCCTTATTCTGGCTTAGAAAACCTTTAGAGTGGAGACATTTTCCCTTACTCACCAAAACATAAGTGTGAGCTTATACTACCTTAATAAAAAATAAAGTTTCAACATCTCCCTATCTATTTCTACTATTAAATGATCTATTTCTTAAAATTAATTGTTTATCATAATATTGGGTAAAATATTTTTTATTGTAACTTCCACTTACACGTGGGCTTAGAGTATTTTTAAGGATACCACGAGATCTGACGGGATTACTAACACCATCTTGGACTATTTCAATAACGTTTTCTTTTCTTCTAATTTTTTAAACATGTTTATTCTTAAACACTAACAGTTCTTTCCCGTGACTTCTGCAAAAATAAACATCTAAAAACATATTTTTAAATATTAAAGAATTTATTGTGTGATGAGTTCACTCCCCTGAGTTCTATAAAAATCAATATAAATTACATCATGCGACTTCAATCATGTGTGTATGTGTTCTCCGCATCCACATTAATTACACATTATTCTTTACTATTAATCGATTAATTTCAAGTACTAAAACGAGCTTTCAAAAAATTTTTATTTCACAAAATAATTTGATTACGGAATTAAAGTGACCAAACTTAATTTCTCTTTCGTCGTAAACAAGTCAGTCATTTTTTCTTTTTTTTTTTACTCCTGGGCAATGCCGGATAGGTACAGCTAGTCTAAAATTAAATTAAAAATCTAGAATTCTGATTAGATAAGCAGGTCATATGATCAAGTCAACATTTAAAGAAATCTTTTAATAGAAATCTCTCCCACCAATTCATCTAGGCCTATTTTGGAGCCTACATAGAGGTATAAAAAGAACAGAGACCCAGTCCAGAAAGAGAAAAAAAAATACACAGAGGTCAAGATGGGAAGTAACTCGTCATTACCTTGTTCCATGGCCATCCCTACTACCTTGTTCCCATTGAGACAATTCATCACACACAAAAAAAAACAATTTGAATTCACCTTGTTTACACTATGCCAAGAGCCCAACCACTTAATTGCACACCAGCTGATATGTAAGAAAGGGGTTGTAAGGAACGAAGAGATCCTCCCCCACTAAATTTTGATGTCGATTTTGTATTCTGTCAAGACAGGAAAGAGTGCTCTGAGCGGTACTTCCCCAGAAGTGTCAGCAGTACTGCATCTTAGGGCGTATCTGACTCTTAAATAGGTAGAAGATGCATCAGGAATTACATATTCTGGAGTGGTAATCCAACCATTTTTCCAGCAACCTTAGCAACAGACTGGATATACATCTTCCATTTTAGATCTGGAGTGAAAGTCAGTGCTTAGGAGCTTATCAAAACAAGAGGCTTTGTCGAGGAGAAAGCCATTCATTTTGACTGGGAAAAATGGGGCTGAGCATTGATGATGAAAGGAGAGAAGCTTGGTTTTCGAGATGTCAAAAGTAACAGAGCCCCTTTTTCCCCATTGCACAACATGCTTCAGATTCAAAGAGAGAATCAGCAAGATCTTGATCACAAGTACTCTTCGAGATGTCGTTGTGTCGTCTAAATAAATGTCAACACTCTTGACCCATACCCCCCCCCTCTTGACCGGATTTTTTTTACCTAGCTGTATTCACTTTACTTTTTAGTTCTCTTTCTGCTCTCCTACTATTCTTTCATGTCTCCTTTGTTTAAAAGGTATGTGACTTGTATGAATATGTTGATATATGAGCAAGCCTTCCAAGTGAAATTGGGTACGATGAAACCTTTTATGACTTTTATCCATGAGATTGAAAGTAGTATTGAGTATACTTTTTTTATACTAGTATTGTATCAAAATTAAAATTCTCGTATCGTGACGACCTAAGCAGCTTATACTCACTGCCAACAAACAATCTTTTCTAATTTTAGTATAATTAACTAGCCAGATTTAATTGGAAAGCTCTTGTATTTTGATTAAATTATAAATACTTTTATTACTTATGTCACAAGTTTTACTGGCCTTGAAAGTATAATTCATTATCCAGAGAACGATTAGTTTCAGTTATATTATCACCATCCATGTTCAGTAAAGGTTTTTTTTTTGGGGGGGGGGGGGTATGGGGATCTATTTATATAAAGTTAATTAAACATAGTTTCAGAATTTTTTAGATGAAGACTGATAATTTAGATTATCTCAACTACTTTTGTCGAACCTCTTGTCAAAGGGAACATAGACAATAAACCTGGATAGTGAGTGACTGCTCTTATGGTAGATGTTATTCTTATGTTTCAACTGATGTAACCTCCAACCTTCTTCAGGTGCATCTTATTGAACTTGGGAATCTGTACGGAATTTCGGTAAATTAAACACTATAATGTTTAAATCTAGAAGAACTTTTTAGTTTAACAAAAAAGGTTTTGGGGATGGCACAGTGGCTTAGTTGGTATCGACGCGGACTGAGAACCTGGGTGTGCCAGGTTCAAATCCAAGTCATTCCACTGAAAACGCTTCCATCAAACCCACATAACACTTGTGTCTAATCTCCTGGAGGGGGGATAAATAGAAATCACATTAACACTTGTCCACGGCCTTGATAAAGTGGTGGTTTCTGTTTTAATTTTTTTTTAAATTTAAAAAAAAGGTTACTGAAACGATGCAAATGTAAGAAATGTTCATCTTAAACAAACCTATTGAACATATATAGCAGAGCCGTGGAGTCGGTAATCCAAACAATCAACTCCGAATACTGAGATTTTAAACAGTTTGATTCCAGCGACTACTCAAGACATCTTCTACTAGTAATAATATATATATATATATATATATATATATATACATACACACTATATATATTGTTTATAGCATTTTCAGATAAGGATGGACATGTTTTTAAATCTAAAGAACTAAGCAAAAAAGTGATATATAATGAAAATTGTCTCAAAGGTAAAAAAAATATCAAAATCTTCATTGTTAAGATGACCATCACTTAATACTGACTGACTCTCAAAGCAATGAAAATATATCTATAGAAAGAAAGATTAAAGGAAAATTGAACAGTTCAACAATTGAAGAATGTCTGCAATCATTATCATGTTAGCCTTCTTATAGATTTTTAGTGAGTGTACTATGACTCTGGTCATATACCAACAAATAGCTTCTAATTTTGCTAAGTAGAAAGAAATTAATTAGAACCACAAAAAACTATTTTTTACAAATAGACAGAATGTTACAGACCCCCCCCCCCCCCAAAAAAAACTTATTTTGATAGAAAAAAAAAACAAAAAAAACTTAAAAACCTAATTTTGCTCAACAGAAAGAATCTTAGAGAACGACAAAAACCTAATCTGACTTTTTTGAGTGAAGCCTTATATTATCAGGCTGTTGAATAGCACTGTTAGTTAAAGCATGATTACCTATTTATCTTTTGAACAATGTGGATCTGTTGTAAGCTTGTCTGTGTTCTAGGAGTTTTTAACAAAGAAAGCACATTTTAATGTGTGTGAAGCAGGATTTAAATATATATAAGATATAAAATACAACCCACCATTGATAAGCTATTCAATACATTTTTAAGATAACTTTCATTGAATTGATAAAAATATAATTTAACTTTTGATTTAACAATGAAGTATTTACTTTCCTGTTGTATAATAATCAATTTTTAACATTTTTTAAATCATGAATCATAAACAAAGCCGAACCATTCAACATTTGATTAAAGTTACTTTCAAATTATTATTTAAAGTCCTAATTCTTTCTGAATCAAGTTTTATATACATTAGCAGAACTTATTTGAGATACAAGTTGTTTTTTTTTAAAAGATGGTCACTAATGTTCATAAATATTTTATTGGTTTTGCTAGAAAGATAATAGCATAAATTATAAACAAAAAACTTGAAAAAAACTTAGATTGACTTTAAAACCGTCCAATTCTATGTTCATCAAAATAAAATAAATGAAGTGTCAGACAATTTAGTATCAATATTTTAAAGATTTTTTTAATTTAAAATTATATTTTAATAAAAAGACAATTTTTAAATCTAATTTTTATGAAAATTTATTTCCAATATTTTTTTTTATCTGCAGTATAGAAATGAGAGTTATTTGGTAAATCTTTAAGGTAATTGTTTATAATCTCTAAGGAAATGTTCTTTGTATTTCCTTTTGATATTTTACAATTACCGACTTTGCAAATCATGCTGTCTTACTGGCATTGATTTTACTTTACTAATGAGAAATATTTTAATTTAGGCAAATAAAATAATTTTGATCAAATATAGCTTAAAACTTCTCAAGAACGATACAAACAATTCCAGAAAATTGGGTCGGAATTTTACCAGAAACGACAGAGGCTTAATTAGACAGACATACACTCAATGAACTATATATAATAAGATTAAATTCAGGTTTTCCAAGCTCACAAAAAAACATTGATATATCTATATATTTATTCACCGAGTTTAAGTTGAAAGCACTTGTCTTCTAATGCAAAAACATAGTATATATGACATTAACTGCCTCTCTTTCTCTTTCTATATATATATATATTTCTTTTTCTATTCATTTAACATCACTTTTCCCTTGTTCAGAAATCAAACATTTTCTGATATTACACAAGCTCACTCTCCAGTTCAGCAGGTCAGCAGTTTCCAAATTACACTGTGCAGTCTTGTCCAATCACTTGCTTCCAAGTTTTCCTTGGCCGACCAACCTTTCTGCGGTTTAGGACATTCATACTTTTTCAACGGTTTATCCAGCGCAATCGATTCATCCCTAAGATAACCTCCATGCTGAGCAAGTGTATTATTTCCAGCAAATCCTTTGACCTGATATGTTGAGTTTGGTCATGGATCTGTCATTGCGCTGCAGACTGGCGAGAGAGGACTGGGCGAGGGCTCAGCATTTACTGCCATATATCATGACGCTCCCGACACAGCTGCTATACAACTAACCCCAGATGCAGAGAGGGACAGCACGTGATATTATCAGAGGCAACAACTCATGAAATTTTGCCCAAGCTGCCTTCACTCTTGTGGCTATATATATATATATATATATATCTATATAGTAATAAGTAGTAATACTACACACGTAGACAAGATTAGGTTTAATTTTCCCAATTTTTTTTCCTAGAAGAATTGTCTACATGGACATGTGGTGTAACAGGTCAGGGCGTTTATTAACAATCAGTTCCAAGTGACAGTCTTTTGGATGTTGAAGGTTCAATTCTTACTACAGGCGATAACTAAAATAACACAAAATGAACACGGTTGAACATGGTTGATAAAAGCAGAACAATCTACCCCCATGGATTAAATAAAGGGTTCAGTTCGAAATTCTATACAGATTCCAGAATTCTAAAAGATGTCCCTGAAGAAAGTCAGAGGTTACATCGACTGAAACATTGTTATATTCACAACTAAAATGAGAATAGTAGTCCGAATAATCCAAATTACGAATCTTCATCTCAAAAATTCTGAAACTCCGAGATGTATTATTTCAAGAGAAATATTATCATTCACAGTAAATTATACAGATAGATGCAGAAAACAACCGTGAAATTTCCATAGGGTCTTGCCAGTATATAAATTATTATGAGTGGAAGAAGAACATCTCCTAGGTGGGAGTCACAGTCAATAAAATTTCAGGAGTCTGAGTAGAGCATTTGTTTCACTGACTCCGCATCCCAACTTTTAATTATGAACATTTAAACGTTTGTAATGTTTCATGAGTAAGAATGTACATACATAGAGGCGAGCATTTAAATCATGTTCACCAAAACTTAATCATCATTATTTCGAGTGTATTTTCTCATAAAAGTAAAAGTACCCCCATTAATAGCTTGGCTTGCAATACTTTCATTGTAAGATTTTACTCATTTACTACCAAGCAATTATTGTTATATTAGTAAAGTTGCTAATGTAGAATCAAGATACAGTTCAAGTTTTTCACACATTTTATTTGAGCTAACAATCTTTTTTAATTTTTTTCCAAAAGACAATAGAGTTTTTCAAGTTTCTCAGATTTAGTTAAGAGTCCGAAACCAGAAAGATAGACATTGATGTTTACAAGATCGAAGAGAAAGGGTGACTCCTTGAATAAAATTTCAATTTTAGTTCAGAAATAAAGGGAGATAATTAGTGGGTTAAGAAATAAGAGTAACAATGGGTTAGTTTTTAACTTTAGGAACAATTAATTCAACCTAAAAGTACTTTAAAAATTAAGTTTTTAATAGTTTTCTAGTAGATATTTTATAGCCGATTATTTCATAGAACACTTTGCAATTGCTATATTTTTTCTTTTTATAAATTCAAAACTTCACCTTGGTTAAATAAACATTTTTAAATACAAACTCTCCTGCTTTATAAGGGACATTTTAATAAAATATTGAATTGCAAAGCCTCCTTTTTTATTTTTTATAGTGGCATATATTTTTCAAGACTGATTGCCCGATACATATTTTTATACTTTACTTACTCAAATGCAGAGGCAGTTTTTGCACATAATATTCACTTTTTGAATTAAATGCTGATCTTAAAAAAGAATACTTAGAACAATTTATCTGCAAATAAATTTAATCCTATAAAATAGTACCTTCCTCCCAGTGCTTGTGTATAGAAACTTATTTATCCCCATACAAACACAAAAAAATACTCGCCTCTATGTATGTACATTCTTACTCATGAAACATTACAAACGTTTAAATATTCATTATCCATCGTTATACTAAATGTGAGTTAACCAATGTGTTTCTTCTAAAGCTTTTTCCTATATACTTTAATAACACAAAATACATGCTAAAATATACCTTATTTCTTAAACTGAATCATGTTTGAAAATTTTTTTTTAATTGTTCTAATTAGCTATAATTTATAATTAACTGAACAAGTCACTCATCTCTCTTAGCTATCTATGTATTTCTCTTGTCCGCTCTCACTATTGATTCAACCACTCTTTAATATTCATTAATGAGACTTATTAGTTTTAGTTATGCAAGAAGAATTTCTGAGCAGATATATAATCATCATATTATTCGGTTTAATGTCCGTTTTAAATGATGACATGTATTGGACGACTTTTAGAAATTGACTTCCAAACTAACCTATCTCTGCTAGGTCTTTATCACTCTCAAGTTCATTTTTATCACTTCCTCCAATGTTTTCCTTGGCCTTCCCCTGTGAACTGGACCAGCTACCTTAACAGTTCTACATCTACTGACCCAAGAACTCTCATTCTTCTAATGTGGCCATACCATCAAAGTCTCCTGTTGTGTACACATCTCCCTATACTGTCCGGATTTAATCTTCCTCTAAAGTCAGCAGAACAAGCCTGTCTTCAAGACTCACATTACACATTCATCATATCATTTCTCTCCATGCAACACATATCCTCAACCCTCACTGGCAAGGTTTTACTTCCATACATCATCACACTGCATACACATGCCTGATAGATTCTTCCCTTGGTCGACAGTGGTAACAGTTCATACATTTTTGAATGACCTCAAAGTCAAACAAATAGTAGTAGTGGTTGTGAGCAAACGGGTCACGGGGATTCAAGTTATTTATCAATTTAATAATTAAAGGACATAATAACTAGTGTTTAATATTTGGTAAAAAATAAACATTAAACAAAATTAGATCGATGCATTCTAATAGAATATTTGGTTGTATTTTTTTAGAACTATTAAGTCTTATCAAACTGTTAAAATCTAAAATTATTTCTATACAAAACAATGTTTACATATTAAACAGTTTAAATAATAAAATTATTTCAAATATAAAAAGAACAAGCCTAAATATTTGCATGGTCATATTTTCCTTCATTTGCTATCATATCATTTGCTAATCACTGGTATTGAGAACTTCATACCCTCCAAGAAATTTCAACAAAAACCAAACTCCCAGCCGTGGTAAACCCCTGAGTGTGCCATTGCCATCGCTCACAGAAACCACAATTTCAATAGCTTTCAACAAAATAGATGCCCTGAAATCAAAGCCGCCTTTAGGGCTGTCAGTAACCACTGCAAAAGGGGTATAAAAAGTGCAAAAGAAAAGTGTGCACAATCTATTAAATCCAGAGAGGCCGAGCAGAAGCTTGGTTCCCACGAGTTCTGACGTATCACAAACGGGGTCCTGAACAAAATCGTATCCTCTATTTCAACCATCATCAATGAACCAGAGGTGGTTTCCTCAGCGTCTGACTAAGCCAAACTTTTTGCAAAGAACTTTGCATCAAATTTCACTCTTTGCGATCAGAGCCGCCTACCCCCCCCCCCCCCGACTGTAAAACCTCTGAGCGAAATCCATATACCTGTCTATGATGTTGCCAAACTTATCCAAAACCTTGATGCCAGCAAAGCAACTGGTCCTGACAACATCCCAATTATCGTGACTAAAAAACTGCAACCTGAACTAGCTCCTATTCTTACAAAGCTGTTCAATCGTTGCTTAAAGGAGAAGTGCTTCCCAAAGTTGCTTAAAGGAGAAGTGCTTCCCAAAGTTGCTTAAAGGAGAAGTGCTTCCCAAAGTTGCTTAAAGGAGAAGTGCTTCCCAACACCTTGGAAAACCTCATCAGTCTGTCCAATATTTAAAAATACTGGTGACTGGTCCTCTACATCTCAGTACAGACCAATCAGTCTCCTGTGTGTCATGAGTAAGTTGCTTGAATCGGTGATAAACCAAGAAGTTGTCAATCACCTTAGCAAAAACAGCCTACTCAGCGACAAGCAATATGGCTTCATCTTGCTAGATCAACAGCCGATGTGCTGACTGTAATATCACACAGGATCAGTGAACTTATTGATGGGGGGGGGTTTCGTTTCTAGAGCAATAGCTCTTGACATATCTAAGGCTTTTGACAGGGTTTGGCATAAAGGTTTACTTCACAAGCTTGCTGACCTCAAGCAGGCGGGACTAGGACCACTACGTACAGCGAAACAACTTCATTGCCTACGACAACTTGCGCATGACAAGGCCAGATGGCCTGGGACTAGCATGGAGGACTGATTGCAGCTACGGGATGTCATTTGACTACCGTAGCCGCAGAACAGTTTTTTTAATAAATTAATAATCACAAGCTTGCTAGCTATGGAATATCTGGAAATGTACTCTCAACCATCAACTCCTTTCTCTAATAGATTTTAAAAAGTAGTCGTTAATGGACAGAAGTCTGAAGCACACAATATCAACACTGGCGTGCCTCAGGGTTCTATTCTGGGTCCAACCCTCTTCTTGATCTTCATAAATGATCTCCCAAGCCACATTCTAAGATCATTCGTCGACATTTATGCTGATGACAACCATCTATCGAAACACCTCTAAGAGTATTAATGATCACGTTCTTTCTGGCTCTCTCTCTTGCGACCTGGAGCAAGTGGTGCAACGAGGGAAAAGGTAGCGGGTTACTTTTAATGTGTCAAAGACCAAGCTCCTTTCCTTTCACCACAAACACTCCGATCCCCACTTTATCCGAGTTGAAATAAATGGCTCTACCCTTGAGGAAGCCCACTACTTTGGTAAGTTCCTTGGACTGACCTTCTCTTCAGACTTGAAATGGAAGACTTACATCAAATCTGTTGCTAAGACCGCTGGAAAAATGGTTGGATCATTCTACCGCTCCAGAAAGTATCTACACCCGACGCCATCTTCTACCTTTACAAGAGTCAAATACGTCCTAAGATGGAGTACTTCTGCCACATATGGGGAGGTGGCACTCAGAGAACCCTATCCTGCCTTGACAGAGTCCAAGGCAGACTTCGAAATCTAGTAAGGGATGTCCTCTTTTCTTCCCTACAATCACTCTCACAGAAGAGATGCTGCTAGTCTTTCTTTGCTCTACAATTATTTTCACGATAGGTGCTCGACTGAGCTCAAATCTATGGTCCCCACTTGTAAAACATTCATAACTAGACCCCGCCTAGCTACTACGACTGTCAATGATTTCTTTTTTTCCCTCTGCGTGCCCAAGACGAAACTAAACTTCCATGGACAGAGTTTCTTCCCTAGAACTGCTCGTCTGTGGAACAGTGCTGCGAGCCTGCTTCCCAGCCGACTACAATATGGTCGTTTTCAAGTCCAATGTAAACAAGTTCTTGTTGAACCGTCCCCGTAAATAATCAATTTCTGCCCTGCTACAACCATTGTGCCGGTGATCGTGATGTTGTCTCACCGTCCACCAGTCAGACCCTTTAACCCTTATCCTTGAGTGGCCTTTGGGCTTTGATAACCGGTGACCTTTACTGTAAAAATTATATATATATATATATTTTGAAGAGACATTTGGTGTTTAGTTACAGAGAGACAAATCAGAGTCTGATCAGCCTTGGTTGGGTTGGCTGGAGAAAGTCTAATGTTGAAAAACCTATACCTCACAATGACTACACTGACAATAACACATCACTCAATAAGTCCCGGACTTAACTAATAAAACAACTTTTCGACAAAATTACACTTTATTCATCAACAGTCTCCTAGGCTGATATACTGATTCCAACACTCTTCTAACAATCCGATGCCTTTTTATAAAATTTGTCTTTCGCCTCAAAATATACTCCAGTTTCCGATATCACTTCTTCATTTGAGCCAAATCTTTCCTTGGAGCATTCTTTTGAGGTCTGCAAACGTCCAGTAGTCGCTGAGGACCAGATCTGGAGAATAGGGTGGATGCATGATTTGTGTTTGTACAACCTCGTTTAAAGTCAGCATACCACCTCTTAACTTTTGTTTCCGATGGAGCAGAGTCTAAATAACACTTGCATTGCTTTGTGTGAACAGTATTTTTCCCCATCAGAAAGCAATACTTTATCAACATACGAAATTCAGATTATTCCATTGTTTTTAAACTTTGCAACAGTAGCTTCACTTAAATAACTGTAATTTGTAAACTAATAATCTGATTGGGCTTAACTTTTGACATGTGCCATTTGAAGGTTAGTACTTTATAAAAATTATATGGATTAAAAATTTTTTTATTAGTGGTGTCATCCATCTGTCAGGCCGAGGACTTATTGAATGATGTGTTACATCACATTGTTTTTAATAGGACACTGCATGGAGGTGAATATTTTTGTCTGTTAAAATTGTCTATTATTTCAAATTTAAACTTCAGAAAAACAAAACTTTAGATTCGGTTGATAAATGAGATTGATGGCAGAAAATATATTTTTCTACCATCAAGATCGTTCCTTCAATTAAATTTTACAATGGAGTGTGTGTTAAATAAAATAAAACTGGTACATCTTTAGTTTGTTGGTCCGTTACAAAAAGCAAAAATTAAAATAATGTTTCAATTTCCTTCACTGTCAGTTTCATATAATTTTGCTTATAAATAATAATCTTAACATTAAAAAAAAACAAGAAAAAACAGATCAATTTTTGAACACAAAAAAAATATATGCCATAAGCTATACCTCAGAAACCAGAGCCATGTTCATTATTATTACCTCAACTCAAAACTTTTGTATAAAAAAATAGCAGTTTAATAAAAACTTTATGACTTGATTATTGTTCTGGGCTTGATACAATACTTATATCTAAGTCCTCACATAAAAAACATTTTTATACACTTCTATAAACTTAATTTACAACAATTTCAGACATCTTGATGGCATGTATGATTTATTATTTTTTTTAATTATTATTATTATTATTATAGAAAGTAAATTAAAACTTGACATCTGGTTTCTGAGCTATAGCTTATGGCATATATTTTTTTGTGTTCAAAAATTTTTTTTGTTTTGTTTTTTGTTTTTTAAATTAAGTTTATAGAAGTGTATAAAAATTTTTTTATGTGAGGACTTATATATAAGTATTGTATCAAGCCCAGAACAATAATCAAGTCATAAAGTTTTTATTAAACTGCTATTTTTCTATACAAAAGTTTTGAGTTGAGGTAATAATGAACATGGCTCGTTAAAATTCCCCAGTTAATTCCAGAGAATAGGTTTTATTTTTTATCATTTTATCTACTTATATTTCTTCATTACTCTTAGTTAAATTCTTTAAAACTCCCATCGAGATAGAAGCCAACATAACCTAAATTTAATCAAGAAATAAAGGAAATTACACTTGCCAAATGCACAAATATTTAATCTTATTACTCTCCCTGTAAACTGATATAGCACACTTTCTCATCCTTTCCAACCTTAATTACTCCCACTTTTCAAACCTCCTCCTTTCTGTCTGCTGTAACTGAACACTGTCTTGACACTGTTGTTTCTATGGAAACCAACAAACTAAAACGTAACATGCAACCAAACAAATGGACAATACACACCAGGGTTGTCAAAAGTATCGATACCTTGATATCACATCTTTTTAAAATAATCCAATATGTTATGTTAAGATTATTTATACGTTCAATACCCTCTCCTTTGTCAGAATGCTGTCTTCTCCTATGGGCTGGGTGTGACAATTTTATGCTTGACAGTAATGGTTACGCATACTACTATATATATATATATATATATATATATATATATATATATATATATATATATATTGAGGCATGTGATCGAGTGAAGACCCTGCTGAATGCAGGTTGTTAAAAAGAACATGTGGCTTTTGGCACTCAAAAAAACAAAGATTTTTTAAATAACGAATAAATGTGTAAAAATGCAGTAGGCTGCATTTTTTTTGAGTGATGCATATGAATGGCAGACGTTGCAAGCGTTAGATGCTCGGCCAAAGGCAATAAGGGAGGAGGTGGCACAAAAGAAAGTGAAAACATATTTGGTTTTATTTCGTGCCAGCCAGAAGTTTATTTCTCTTTGAAATAAAGTAAGTACTGACATGATAATTCTGTCTGACAGATATCACCAGGGATATCTCAAGTGGTCAGTGTCTGGATGGTCCATGACCAATGAGAAAGACTCGGCCAGGAAGAAAGAGATGGGAGAGGAGACCTGGCCCACTGGGCATGACAGGAAGTTTGTTTTTCCTGAGAGCTATCGGGAGTTGAAGCTGGGGTGCCCGCCATGCAGGATGGCCCATTGGGGCGTGGCTCTTAGCCAAAGGACTGTGTGGGACTTATGTTTTATTTTGCCGGGATAGAGAAGTCATTTGCAGGTCTGCCATTCAATTTGAGGGCACGAGTACCTTTTATAACATCCAACAAATAAATCTGTTACTTGTTGATAAACTGGACTTATGGTTTTTTTGTAGCAGCACCGATTGAGATCGAACAAAAACTTTGGACCGGCACAACGTGTGGAGACGATTACGACCAGTGCCGTGAACGCATTCACGCATGCATACAAGTTCACAAATATATATTATACTGGATATTCAAAATAAATTTCATACTTTTTATATTCTTTCATTTCAGAACCATTTGAAATATTTAATAGCACTAAAGTGCAACAGATAGGTGTTTCTGTGTACTATTTGTGAGTTTAAGAGCTGGAAACCATGTCATTTGAAAGGAATTTGGAAGCATTTAAAGGATTAAATAGAAAGTTATTTCTGGTTTTAAAATGATACATAAAACTGATCAGTTTATTTGCTTTAAATGAAGACAAGTCAAAAGGTATAATGAAATACTAATGAAATCCCCTTTATTATAGAACCCTTCTTCAACAAACGAAATAAACAAAAAACAAGCTAATATTTTGTGCAAAAACCGACTCCGGAATAATATATAAAAATGTTTGTATCATCCAATCAGAGGCTAAAAAAAATATACACCCCTGCAATGTTTAAAAAGAGACGCTTCAATTTATTCCTGCCTGATCTAATTCAGATATAAACAAATGTGACAATTTGATGAAATAATTTAGCCTCAAAATTGTCTATGTAAGCACGCTAGACCCAGTTGCCATGGCAAAATCAGACCTGTTGAACTGCTACTGTATTGTAAAGCAAGGTGACAGACGAACACATGCTAGACCAAGTTGTCATGAAACATAGAACCTATTGAATACCTACTATTTCACACAGTGAAGTGACGGATGAACACATGCAATGCAAATCATTGCTACTACAATGATTTTAAGAATCAATATTAGGAATACTGATTCACTGATTTGAATAAAGTAATATATGTTTTTCATTTATATGTGAAATCTATGCAAAAACTAATGGTTTCAATGGTGTTCATATGTGGTAAAGAGCAAATTTGTTTAGAGTGACCAGAAACAAATGTTTGATAAATGTAAATCTGATAATCTTTTATTCTTGTAAGCAAGAATACTAAAAGAAGGCATTATGCAAATGCACATTTTTTTTTTTGATTATCCAATCAAACCACATCTGTTAAAAAAAAATGCAGATAGGAGCATCTCATATTTCGTTTAAAAATTTAGAGTATCTAACGTACAATTGCAAGATTGAAATAAGAACTAATAATAACGGAGCTACAAAAGTATGTGTCTTATAAAAAGTCTTCCCAGTGTATGAGTGCCAGTAGATTTGAGGGAAAGGGAAAACTCTCATGACTTCCTGTATGTATGACTATCTAAAAAAATAATATATCAAACAGGATTAAATATAAAAATTGATAAATTTGAACGAAACTAATTTATAATTTCTGAAAACATGTATCAGTAATTGGTTAAAAATCACTGCTGAAGCAGATTCTTATATGTAGCTTTTGGTTAGAAAACTATATCCATCAATGATACAGGGAAAAATCTCACTACTTTAAGACTAAAAGAATACCCGTCCCAGGATAGTCTTAAGAAATTGAAATTCAGGGAATCTTGCTTAATTAGTGTCTCATGTCTGTGAATCAAATTTAATGCAAATCTAAAATATTTGAATTTTCAAATGGGAGGTTGTGCCCATATTATGCCCTCTAAAAACCCTTTAAAATACTCTAAAGAAACTGAAATTTGGGAAATATTTATAAATTGATATCTAATACCTATTGTTAAAATTTCACAAAAATCAAAGGTACCTGAATTTTCACAAAGAGCTTCCATCCCCTTTACATAAAACTAAATATAGCTTACATTTGGATCCCTTATGCCTAGCAGCTGAGTTACAAAATTCATAAATGATCGGATAATTAGTTTAGAAGTGAATCCTCTACATACAAATATATAAACATATCCACATACCTAACTTTATATAAATAGAGACATACACAAATTCTTATTTTTGGAAAATAGAGAAAATTTGTGGATTCTTTTCATATTTTTGTATGTTAAACTGAAGTTAGATTAGGTTTTTAAAAATTTAATACACATCTTAAATAAGTATTTATCTTCAAAAATAAGCGGATAAAATAAAATTGTTAATAATTATGACAATTTTGTTTTTTTCAAAATCAATTAAAAATTACCAATCAAAACAATGTATTGCATGATTACAAATGAAACAATACTTTTTCTTAAAAAAAAAAAATAAATAAATAAATTTAAAAAAATGGAGAACAATTAAAAATTTTTTTTTACCTTATTGTTGCTTCCAATTCCCATGGCATTTTGGGCGAATCTTTCCTTAGCTTTAAGCGCTTTAGCTCGTTCATTTCGTAATCTTTCATCATCCTTCAAAAGAGATACTAGCTGTTTGGCTTTTTCCCGTACATTCATACCTTGGTCTTTATTATCTTCGGTGTATTGGAAGTCCTTTAATGTTTGAATTGCATAAATATTTTCTTTACATTGTTGTGCCACTTTTTCACTTCCCGTTTTAATTATATAATCCAAAAGTACTAGCGATTTGTAGACGTGTCTCCAATTCTTACCGTGATCGTTTAGTCTCTTCCAAATCATTTGCATGATTTCCGTAAAGGCAACAACATTGTAAGTAAGATCTGCAATTTCAGACATCAGGGTACTTGAAGGTCCCCACGGATCATTAGAAGTTGCTTCTCGAACTTTGATCTGAGCATCTGAGTAATTCCAAACAACATTTTTAATTGTTCGTCGAATCGTTGGCATTTTTAGGACTTTTGTTGCAGCCACAAATCCACCGTTTAAAAAAAAAAACTGGGTTCACAAATACCCTTAAAATTTCATAGTTTTTTTACACCTAGATAAAAAAAAAAAAAGAGAAAAAGAGAAAGCTTTATAATAAGGCTGACAGAAATAAGCAAATTAATAATGTACAGTAAAAAACAAAACCGAAAAGTGAACAGAAAAAAGATTTGGATAAAATTAAAAGGGAAAAATGTTTTAAATAAATTATTTAAAAAAAGATAAATAATTAAATCATAGTAGACATATAGTTGATTAATTTTGACACTGAGATTAAGGCTGCGACACAAACTGTTTTTATTAGGATAGAACAGGGAGATAAGGGGAAAGAGAGTCAGAGGAAGAGAAAGAGAGGAAAGAGACTTCACTTTACTATATAGAATAAATAAATTAACTGTACCTACTTTGCATTGTTTGCGAGTCTTTTATTTACCCTCCCTTCCCACCTGTCCTTTTGTTTTGTTAAATTGGATTTTAAAGTTAAATTTTATTATTACGGTATTGTTTGGTCATTAAATTATTAATTGAACCAAATTGTTATAAAACTATAACTAATTTCATTATGGTAATGTTATTTTAATCTCTATATAAAGTAAAGTATTTTTTTTGTTTTTAATTTTTTTTTAACATAGTTCACCCCAAACAAGGCAGGCCACCACTGTGGACGTAAAGGGCTACTGAGAAAAAAGTAAAGGGGAGAAGGTGGTGGTGGTGGTGGTGGTGGGGGGGTCAACCTAAATTGGGATCTGTGCAGCGAGGTGTCTGTTTACATTAGTTTTAAATTTCTGCATGTCTGTACTGTCGGGGAAACAGGAGGCAGGGAGGGAGTTCCAGAGGCCAGCACCACGAGGAAAGAAGCTATTTGAGTAGAAGGCTCTCCGGCATCTGGGGACCTCCACAGTGAATGAATGAGATTTAGGTGATTGTCAAGTTAGTCTAGTGAATTTACGTCGAGGGGGGACCAGAGTAGCCAATTCATCGGAGCATAATCCATTGAAGTATTTGTAAAACAAGCACAAGGATGCTACATTGCGGCGATGGGACAGGGACTGGAGCTTGGTTGACAGTGAGGGACCTATTAGGTTGGCGATTCTTTTTTGGACCTTGTCAAGGAGGGAGAGACTAGTAGATGATGCACCAGCCCAGATGTGACAACAATACTCCATGCATGGGCGGATGGTGGCTTTGTAGAGATACAGGATAATGTCAGGTGTGAGGAGTTTACTAGCACAGTAGAGGGAATCCACCTTCTTTGCTGCAGCATTGGCAATGTCTTTAATGTATTTGTTCCAATTCATGTTACCTGTGAAGGTTAGGCCAAGGAGTTTGAATGTTGAACTCTCAGGTAGGGTGTTATTTGCCATGACAATCGGTGGTTGGAGAGGTTTCTTGTAGTTATTGAAGGAAAGGAGCTTTGTCTTTGCGGCATTAAAAGTTACCAACCATTTATGACCTCAATCCACTACAGCCTGGAGGTGATTTTCTAAGGATTCAGCCATTGCCTCGGATATGATCGCGTCGATTTTGCCAACATGACAAGAGTAAAGCGTGGTGTCGTCAGCAAATAAACCAATCTCGGACTTAAATGTTATCAGGGAGATAATTTATGAAGATCAGGAACAATAAAGGTCTAAGGATAGATCCCTGGGGTACACCAGCATTTATGTCATGTTGCTTAGATGAACGGCCATCAAGGACAACCTGGATCTTTCTTTTGGGTAGGAAGGATCTAATTATATTAAGTAATTGCCCAGTAATACCGTGTGAGTGTATTTTCAGGAGAAGCCCTTTATGCCAAACCTTGTCAAAGGCCTTGGATATATCAAGTGCGACTGCCCTAGCTACACCTGCCTTGTCGAGTGTATGATACATGCATTCAGAGATGACTGTTAGGAAGTCTGCAGTAGATCGTGCTTGTCTAAATCCATACTGGCGGTCAGAAAGGAGTTTAGCATTAACTAAGTGCCGGACTATCGCTAGATTAATTAAGGATTCAAAGATTTTAGCAAAAATCGGGAGTAGACTGATTGGGCGGTAGTTCTGAGGATCGGTTCTATTCCCAGAATTCTTGTAGACTGGTACCATAGAGGCAATTTTCCAGCTATCGGGGAAGCAAGATTCAGTAAGGCATTTATTGTAGAGTTTGGAGAGGACAGGGGCCAGTTCAGCAGAGCATTTCTTTATTACTATTACAGGTATAAGATCAGGCCCACAAGCTTTGGAGGTGTCAAGGTTTTTTATGAGGTCTCTGACCTGGGATGGGGTGATGACTAGGTTATCAAGTGTGGCTTCGGTCCGCAATGGGAATTTAGGGAAGGGGTGGTTTTCCGAGTCCAAAGTGGAGTTAGAGGCGAAATGCTGGGCAAGTAGTTCAGCCTTATCAGTTGCCGACATCATTGTGGTTTGATAGTGGGGGAATCTTTGATTGACCATTGTTGACCACACTATTGTAGATTTTCCAGAAATCGCGAGTACCTAGTTTCTGTGACTGAATGCGTTTTTTGTTAACTCGGTATACCTTAACTTTGCTTCACCTATCACGGCCGTACAATTATTTCTTGACTCTATAAATTTCTGTCTAGGAGTTGCTAAAATTTTTCAATTATTAACAAAATATTAAAATGACTCACTTATTTACAAATAAACTGAAATGCATTCTAGGCAGGATTTAATTTTGTAATTAAATTTTTTAATTTTTTAAATAGGATTTTAAAAATTTCATTTTATTTTATGTTATTGCTGTTTATATTTCAATAATCAATAATGATCAATAGTAAATTAAAAAAATATAAAAATTCAATGTGTAATTATCAAAGTTAGGCTTACCAGAGAAACACACACGTCTCATGAGTTTATTAATATAGAAACACGCACGTCTCATGAGTTTATTAATATAGAAACACGCACGTCTCATAAGTTTATTAATATAGAAACACGCACGTCTCATAAGTTTATTAATATAGAAACACGCACGTCTCATAAGTTTATTAATATAGAAACACGCACGTCTCATAAGTTTATTAATATAGAAACACGCACGTCTCATAAGTTTATTAATATAGAAACACGCACGTCTCATAAGTTTATTAATATAGAAAGGTTCAGAACGTTTTACATGCTGTAAAGCGCTCAATGCTATGAACTAAAAAATATAACAGACATGATACAATTCATAAAGTTACAACTCACATCACATGCCCCAATGTGACAAACACTAAACAGTAGTAAGTCATAAGATACTTTGAATGTATATATACCAAATAACTAAAAGAAAATATATAAAGACCTCCTTTCAGTCTTGAACCAATGGATAGCCCCTGTAAGGGTGTCTGCATGGAGAATATCATAAAGTAAGGGTTGCACAATTTCCAACTTCATATCTCATGAACCGAAATTGCTCCAGTCCAATGATATGTAAAAGTCCATGATGACTAAGCAATTCTGAAATAAGCAGAGAAAGATTTGTATTTAAAAATTTTTTTCTATTAGAGTTTTCCTTCTCAGCTAGTTGCACAACCAAGGCTTGAGAGTCTAGTCTAGTTTACGCTACTATTTAACACATAGCTGGAGGGAGGATATATGGATCATACCTTTCCCAAGTGTATTAGTGAAAGTGATGCAGTAATACACACACAGACTTATTTTAATTATTTGAATTTACTAAATACTGAAAAGAAAATACGTAATTTTAAAGTATCTTATTTTCTGACTGACTCATTGTACACAGCGTTCATATCATTTAGATAATACACACATTTTGTAAGCAGCACGAAAGAGATCCTCAATCCTATGATGAGTGTGTATGAAAACAAAGAGTATTTAATGAGAAGAGATGGCTTAAGTTAAGCACTGAGTCAGCTCTTAATGACTTAACAACAGAGCAGCTGCTGGCCCTTTTCACACTGACCTTTTACTTTTAGAACAACACTTAAACACTTAGGAGAGATTCTATAATGAGCAACAGACATTTTCCTTTTCCTTAGCAATGGACTGGCAAATCTATAGACATTGTATAAAGACTATTATGTCAATTGCTACATTTAATTGTTTTGGAAGAATAGATTTGTCCGAGTTTCTTTATGACATCTTCAAAATAAGTGATGACATTATCTACTAGCAAAAATATGCATATTTTTTGTTAGCCTAGGAGGATAATATCATGAACTACTACTATACTATAATATACTGCACTGACCCCTAAAGGAGGAGGTAATGACTGAAGGAATGATACCATGACAATCGAATATATAGTACACTATGCCCCCCCCCCCCCCCCAAAAAAAAATAGGAGGTAATACCTGGGAGGATCCTGATAAAATGAGAAGGTAATGCCTGTAGGTATTGTCTCATGACAACAGAACATAATCCCCCACCCCAAGGAAGATGTAATACCTGGGAGGATTAACTCCACCTCCATAAAAATGGATGACGTAATTCTTGGGAGAATAATCTTATGACAACAGAACCGATACTTTTTTTCTTTCATTTGTTTAAAAATGCCTAGTCATAAAAACAATTTTTATGATTCCTTGGCCTTTTAGCGAAGATGAAAGTGTAGTAGGGGTGGCTCCTCCTAATAATTGCTCCCCTGGCAGGAGAACGAACATAAAGATGCTGTTCCCCTAGAGAGTAACTCCCCCAGCAAGGGAGCTATGACCACTAAGGAGATAGATAAGACTTTATCAGGGGATGCTGCCCTGGAGAGTCACACTTCTGGCCAGAGTTCTACCCTACCATAAGCCAGTCATCGAAATAAGAGAAACTAGCCCAGGCAGTGGCTGAGTAGGATACTGTAAGCATAGAACTAACTAAGCAGGACCTATGAGGCTAGCAAGCAGTATGAGGACCAAGTAGTTAGGGCTAGGCTAAGGAAAGTTTCAAATGAAGCTGTGAACTCTGACGCAGATGAACTTAAGGACATTTCCCGGCATGGCTTGGATAGGTACATTGGAAAAGTCAAGCACCTGGAATCTGCGAGGGATTTCGGGAGCATTTCGATGAGCGCTTCATCCAACTGCCCAACCTCCCAGTCCAAGAGTTTGGCAACTATTTGTCTGACTCTCCCCGACTCGATGCGGCTAGAGCAGCTGGTTGCGAATGGAGGGTTATGAGGCGTGAGTTTTGGCTGCGTCGAAGCAGGTCGGCTGTAACAAATCACCGGGACTTGATGATCTGCCCTACGAATTGTATTTGAGACTGTCAAACATATTTGTACTGATTTTGACAGATGTGTTCAACCATTGGTTTAATGGGGGTTCTATCCCGGGTCAAGTCACCAAGGGAGTGATTACATTGCTGAAGAAGCGGAACAGGCCTAGTGGGGAGGATCTAAATGATTACAGGCCCATAACGTTGCTAAACACAGAGTTAAAGATTTTGGCCAAGATCTTATGAAACAGGTTGCAGTGTATTATCGGAAAGTTGATCAAACTCGAGCAGAACTACGCTGTGAAGAGGAGATCTATTCAGAACAACTTGCATCTGATTCGTACGATCCTAGCGGGGGATAGAAGATGACAAAGAGGCCATGCTGATCAACTTGGATCAGTCTAAAGCTTTCGACAGGGTTGACCATCGCTTCTTGGCATCTGTTTCAGAGACTGTCAGTTTTAAACCAGACTCCCGCAAATGGATCTGTTCTGTACTGCTCACCGACGGCAGTGGTGCAGGTAAACAGAAAGTCTTTGCAATCTTTCGCGATCTCCCGGTCGGTGCGTCAGGATTGTTCGCTGTCATCCCTGCTTTATATCCTTGCGTTGGAGCTGCTATTTCACAAACTAAGGAGCGAGAAGCCAAGTTCGGTCCTAAGCGAAATCGCTTTGCTTGGTGGGGCGCGAGCCAAGGTGTCTGCATTCGCCGATGATATCACTGTCTGTGTCGTGCTTCCAAGACATTGAGATGATGACAGAGGCGCTCACACGTTAAAAAATGATCACAGGGGCCAAAATCAACTGCAGCAAGTCAGTTGGCCTACGGTTGGGTGCCTAGAATGGTGACACCACCCTTCCGGCTCCTTTCTGGAGGACAGATAGTCCAGTTTGAACCGGGCCTACAGCTTAAGAAGAATTGGTCGGATGTACAGT
Source organism: Sepiola atlantica (assembly GCA_963556195.1). Taxonomy (NCBI): domain Eukaryota; kingdom Metazoa; phylum Mollusca; class Cephalopoda; order Sepiida; family Sepiolidae; genus Sepiola; species Sepiola atlantica. Next base: position 605,409 of record OY744536.1, read on the forward strand.
TAAAGGTCAAAGTGTCGGTTAACACTGGACTTCGAAGGAAACTCCTTAAAGGGTAGAAATGAGGCGATCCTGGTTGTAGTGCAAATGGTGGGGTGGACGTCACATCTGAAAGATGACCAAGGGGTTGAATCTTTTGCTGATCAGGATCTGATCGCTTTCTTCAAGCACAAGCTGAAGCTCAAGATCAGATGTGATAGAAAAAGATAACATTCCTCGATTTTTAAAAAAAGATGGATACAAGTAGCAAGCTTGTGTACAAAAAGGAGTCAAGTATGAGTACGTGTTCCATGCCTGAACATGGTGCATGTGGTTCCTGGTCCTGTCGGACCCCAGCCCTTTGTTCAAGTTTAGCCTCTTAGTTGAGTGAATGAGTTTTAACTTTTTGTTCTGGCCCACTCCAAGTTTTATTCCAATGAAATCTTTGTGTATATAAATATATTTATGAAAAAATAAAATTTCCTACAAATTTTGGGTTATCTTAGGTAGGACGGCCCCTAGTGTAAATGTGGTATTATGGTGACTTAGATGAGTCTAGTTAAGAAGGATAGACATTTTCATCACTTTAGACCACCAGTTCCCAACCAGGGGGGAAAATTTGGGTGTTTCAGGGGGGGGAATTCTAGTATTTTTAATATGATCTCTCTTGTTCTTTTCAGGCCCGCAAGTGATCATGTCGAAAAAACATATATATTCAGAAACATATCTAGACTTCGGTTTTACGTTCATTTTGAATAACGGGGAACATCTGCCAAAATGTGTCATCTTCACAAAGATCTTGGGGAATGGTAGCATAAAGCCATTCCATCAACACCTTCAAGGATGCCATCCTGAAGTACAGAACAAGGACATGAAAAAGATGAGACTGGACTCAACTGGAACGTTTCGTCAGCAAACGGACGCTATTGTGAAAGCGTCATACGAAGTCTCGTACAAGATTGCAAGGGAGAAGAAACCACACACAATTGGGGGAAACATTGGTGAAACACTGTGTGCTGCAGTGCGTGAAGTTGGTCCTTAGTGAGGCTGCCCACAACAAGATGACCCAAATTTCCCTTTCAAACAACACCATTTGGTCACGGATCAATGATATGGTCGAGAGCACAGGGACCAAGTTGTTCAGAAGTTTCGAGGGTCACAGCTTTTTTCGATTCAACTTGACGAATTGACAGATGTTGCGAATCTGTCCCAGCTATTGGTCTTTGTTTGTTATACCACCGAAAAAGGAATTGCAGAAGAATTCCTCTTCTGCAAACTTATCCAAACCACGACCAAAGCTCAGGATGTGATAGACCATATCAACGACTTTTTCGAAGACAGCAACATCAGCTGAGAGTCTCTGGTTGGGGTGTGCACGGATGGTCCCCCAGCCATGCTTGGCTTTCGATCAGGTTTCATCACACTCGTCAAACAAAAGAATCCGACAGTGGAATCAACACACTGTTTTATCCACAAAGAGGCACTTGCTTCGAGAACTCTCCAAGAACTTCAAGCATCATCTCGAGACAGTCATCAACTTTATCAAGGGTTCCGCTCTGAACACTCGGCAGTTCCGTCGGCTCTGTGAAGGCATGGAAGCCGACCATGAATCGTTGGCATTTCATACTCAGGTGAGGTGGCTCTCGAAGGGAAACATGTTGCGAGTCCTGGAATTGTTTGATGAGGTGCTAGCCTTCCTTCGGACCCAAGAGAATGTTGTGCTTCTGGAGGCATTGAAGGAGGAGTTTTTCCGTGTACGGCTGTCCTACTTGTTTGATATTTTTAGTGCATTGAACAAGCTCAACAGGAAACTGCAGGGTAAAGGGACCAACATTCTTTTTCAGTCAGACATGATCAGAGCTTTCGTGGCTAAACTGGAATTGTGGAAGAAAAGAGCGGGAAGTTTTTCCTCATTCCTCGCTCTGAACAAATGTGTGGAGGATATAGAAGATGGTCTGCCTGATCCAGTATCAAACAACACCCCAAAGGCTTGGAGGAAGAATTTAAGTATTACTTCCGGGGATCACAAAACGAGAGAAACGAGAACAAGCTTATCATAGACCAATTTCAGAGAAACGTTGATGTGCCAAAAGCATGGCAGGAAGAGTTCCTGGACTTGAAAAACGACTCTGCAGCGAAGGATGCCTTCCAGAATATGGAACTGGAAGAGTTTTGGACCCAAGCTGAGGAATCTACCCCCTCTTGCGACCAATGCTCTGCGGATATTGGTTCAGTATTTTTCCACATACCTGTGTGAGACAGGATTTTCGGCACTGATACACCCCAAAACAAAGGCACACAACAAGTTGGAGGTGGAGGCGGATCTTCGATGTGCGCTCTCCATAACTCCCCCAGACATTGAAGGACTTGTGAATGGCAAACAATGCCAGAAGTCACACTAAAATGTTAGTGTTAGTGTTCTTATTCGATACAATTTAATGTTAGCTGTGTTAGTGCATTTGAAAAATCAATTAGTAAATAGACTCAGTGTGATTTAGCTGTTCTTTCTCTCATACACATGACGGGGGAAATCTGGATGGTTGAATTGGGTGCAGGGAGAAATGACAGAAAAAAGGTTGGGAACCACTGCTTTAGACCAAGGATGCCCAATGACACCCATAACCCCACACTTTTGATGGCCGTATGCCTAATTTGTTTAAAACTATTTTCGGCAAATAAATAATTTAATGTGCAGTATCTGTTCTCAGCATCCCAGCGATATCAGATGTTTTACTATCAAAAAACAAATATTGCGTATAAGAAAATATGACAATGCAAATTAAAAATGTATATTACAGAATATTAATTCATTAGAAACTGTTCATGAAATAAATATGCAAATTACCCAAAGCTGATTGTGGGTGGATGCAGATTAATATATATATATATATAGTATTTCAAAATCTTGTATAATAGAATTAAATAAACAAAACATTTTGATGTTATTATAGCTAGGATAGGTAAAAAAAAAAAAAAAAAAAAAAAAAAAAAAAAAATCAAATTATTGCATTAATTTTCAGTTATTCATACTTCGTTATCGACATTTCATTTGATCTCATGACAATTTACTACAGATGGAGACGATGTATGAAAACAAGTTAGATATTTCCTATTTTTTTTTAGATTTCATGACAATTTACTAAATATGCAGATAATGTATGAAAACCATTTTAGATATTTCCTATTTTTAGATTTCATGACAATTTACTGAAGATACAGATAATGTATGAAAACTTTATGTACATTCGGTATTTCTTAATTGTTTATGATAGAAAGCAAGTTTAAATAATACATATATATATATATATATATTACATACATTATCTGTGTGGGCACAAAAACACTCCTTTACTTTAAGTGTCTCACTGGTCGTGGTGCAAGGTAATGACCCTCCCAATGTTTGCCTTAAAAAACTTAAATGGTAGTAACCGCATTTATTTCATGTTTTTTTGCTTATTTTCATGTTTAATTCGTATTCATATTTTTTATTCTAATATGGAAAACGTTTCATTTTCTCTTTATAAAAAATAAAATTCGACGTAAAAAGTGCCAATAATCAGAAATTCATTTTCTTACACTAATATGATTTGATTATTCAACAAAAAGTTTATATTTTTGTAAATAAAAATCTAATATATATATATATATCTTCAAACATTTATTCATGCTGTGAATTTATGTGTAACCACTCTATGCAAGTAATGCCAATTAAAGGGGGACTCCACACTCTCTATAGCTCCCAAATCAGGGCATCACTACTGGATATAGTTAACAAACATTTGTAAATTAAAGTCTTTTTGAAAGTTAAAATACAGTTAATATTAATAAAGGAGTCAATGAGACTCGACTAAGAATCTCACATCTTCAGAGTTTGTCTTTTATGAATTATGCTTTAATTAGAGTGAGCAATGAAGTCTAAGACTACAGCAGATACAACCTTCCAATGATATTCCTCCTTTGCCTGTTTTGGGTTTATCAACATCATATTAGTGCATCTATATGAAGATATGTAGGAGAGTAGAAAGTGCACTTTCGGCAGCCTCGTAACTCTAGCTTCTCTTATTTTGTCCTTTAGTCCTCACATTCCACGAGCAATGTTTCTGACAAAGGGGGAAGAATTGCCGTTTTCTGGGTCAGAATCTATCCATCTAGCACTTATCGGTGGCTAGTTTTTGATCTTGAAGTAGTATTTTTTTTAGCTCCTTACATCAAGTGGCTTTATGCCTTGTCTGGAGCGATTTCCATAAAAAAAATTTTTTTTAAAAGGCATTGAGAGGGAAAAAATTATCTTTTTCTTTTAGCCAAAGACAGTATTCTATTTATTCATTCTTTTTTCTTCTTATTTTTGTTGAATAATTTACAAAAAGAAAAACAGAAGATAATAGATATAGGAGAACATCTGCTAGAGATATATCAGCTGAATCTGCGAATCACAATCAACTTCACACTGAAATTAAGTAATGCCTTAAATAAAGGAGATATATGTATGGACCATATATGGCCCATGAAAGTAGGTAGTTTTGTTTTTCTTTCTTCACTTTGTCAGAGTTAGTGTAGCCCAGTGGGGATTGGAGAAGAGCAGATAGTAAGGTCAAAGAAGAGGGGATGGGTCAGGGTAAGATTTGGTTTGGTGGCCCATCAACTACTGTTATATTTATGAGGGTTCTTTTTATGAAGGTTATTTTGAAATGTGGAATTCTTTGATATTATTCCTAACGAGCAGAGAAACTCTGTTTTTGCCTGAAGGATTCTTAAGACAACAAAACATCAGTAAACAACTAAATAATTTATTCGCATGATTCAGTTGTAAAAATGTGCTATTATCAGTCACCATGAAAGAATCCATCTGTTTTTACAACAAAATGATGAAATTTGTAGGTAAGTTTCACATAAAATGGTAAAATTTCTGCTAATTAACGACAACTCTTGTCTGCGGTATCAGAGAATTTGTTATAGCAACTATGCAAATGCCAGAGTTTGTTTTGAGTTAGGGTTTCGATTTTATAAGTTTTTCCTTTAAATTATAATAGAACATTTTTTAATCATTTAAAACCAGGCTAAAATATCTGATTCTAAATGTCATTTGTTTTTGCTGATGTGTGGACAGACGTACATATCTTTACATATCTATACATTGCCTGGGAGTTGAGGTAATGTTTAAATGTTGATTTCTAAAATTAATTCAATATATTGGCAAAAGATTAGCACAGAGTTAAAACAGGTAAAAGCGAGTTATGAAAAAAGGGGTGGGGTGGGGTTATGTACAGAGGTAATCATACAAAGACCAATGGCCACAATACATCCAGCGCCGTCTTCAACGGTTCACATGTCTGCGAGCTGACCACAGCCTCCTGCAGCTTGTTCAACGTCCAAGTGAGTGGAATCAAAGAAGCCTTCTGATGATTAAGCTGAAATTGTCTGAGGTATAGCGTCTGAGTTTCCACAAAGCCCTCTCTGCGGAACCGGTGTGATGAAGAGCTCATGCTGCACATTACAGTTGCCGCAAATCTAAGAGTTTCCAAAATATTTAATATTTTAATAAATGCAAAATTTAAAAATATTAAAGCAAAGAAATCGAAATGCATTTTAGTGGATTTAATTTATTAATTAAAATTGGTGTAATAAAATTAAAAAATGTGTAATAAAATTTGAAAAAAATTATGTGTAATAAAATTAATTTGTCTAAATATGATCTTTAAAAACTATGTTTCATTTTAAAAAAATGTGTAAGTATTCGGTTTGAATCAAATCTGAAAGATGTTCTTTAAATGAGTGACTGACTGTGTGCAGGTCATTGTTTCGATGACTATGCAGATTGCCTGTCATAGATTAAAATATTGAATGGAAATTAGATTTTAAACACTATAAAAGTAAATTTTAAATAATAAACATTTAATTTAATATAGATTCATATTTAAGGGAACTTACTGTTTTTTTTGTCTAAGTAATGAAACTTGGTTAAGTTATGGTTCGTGTTTTGATAAAGAAGTCAGAAAATGTGTCAGTTACTTTTATTAGTCATTCTGTAATTCTATTAATAGAGATTAACAAATGCAGTGATTGGTCAAAGGAATGAAAAATGATGTGGATTATCCAATGAAAATGCCACTCACAAAGAAAACGTTTATGGTGAGGAAGCATATCTTGTTTTGTATAAAAATATAGAGTATTTACCTTACAATTACAAGATTGAAATATGAACTAATAACGATGCTACAGAAGTATGTGTCGTACAAAATGTCTTCCCGGTGTACATGAGTGGCAGTGGTAGTAGATCTGAGTGTGAGAGTGGAAACTCCTCAAATTTCCTTTATGTACGACTATTAAAAAAATTATATATCATGTACGACTATTAAAAAAATTATATATCATGTACGACTATTAAAAAAATTATATATCATGTACGACTATTAAAAAAATTATATATCATGTACGACTATTAAAAAAATTATATATCATGTACGACTATTAAAAAAATTATATATCATGTACGACTATTAAAAAAATTATATATCATGTACGACTATTAAAAAAATTATATATCATGTACGACTATTAAAAAAATTATATATCATGTACGACTATTAAAAAAATTATATATCATGTACGACTATTAAAAAAATTATATATCATGTACGACTATTAAAAAAATTATATATCATGTACGACTATTAAAAAAAATATATATCATGTACGACTATTAAAAAAAATATATATCATGTACGACTATTAAAAATATATATATCATGTACGACCATTAAAAATATATATATATCATGTACGACTATTAAAAATATATATATCATGTACGACTATTAAAAATATATATATCATGTACGACTATTAAAAATATATATCAAGCAAGACTAAATATTAACATCAAAGTGATCAAAAGTAAAATTTTGTTTTTAAAAGGCATAGACTCATATGTGCCAAAAACCACAAACTGAGCAGATTTATATATGTACCGTTCATTGCTGAAAATATCAAGCACCAATGTAAGGAATGGGGGAATTGATTTATGAGTGATTTTGTTTGATCTTCGTGATTTTAGATTTTTGTGTATACGCTCGTTTTTTAAAGGGACCTTTGAATCAGTTTTTTAAATGTCTTTCATAGTTTGCTTGGTAAATATTCTGAACCAATTCGGTTATGATTATGTCGAGGTTTGAGGACATGTTTTATGATAAGGGATAATTGACATTGTGCAAATCATGGTTTTTAATTTTTAATTAAATAGGAATGGGTTAGAATGGCATGTTGAATACAAAGTCGGATAAGGAGTACTTCTTTTGTTATTCTTCTGTGGTCTGAGAGCCATTCTTCAATTCAAATAGTTTGTTATTTTGTAAATAGGTATGGAGAGGAGAGTATAAAGGTGTAAGAAATATAAAAGAAATAGGCAGCAGCGGGATGAAACAATAACGGAAGACAAATAATTAACATACTTGTCTTCCATTATTATGGAGGGGAGGGAGGGGACAAACAAAAAAACAATGGAAGATGATTTTTCTTATTTTTGGTGCTAATACTACAGTGTAACATCCCATAATCGGTTGGTTATTTGAGATACAGAAAAAAGGGCTTTCTTTAATGAACAACACTTCCCACAACTTGATGCTGAAATGTGGTGAATGTACAAAAGAAATTTTTTTTTTGAATAAATACAAACTTTCCAGAGTTTATTATTTTAAAAGATTATTTTTAAACTGTTTCATATTGTTATTAATATTTATTTAAATTTTTAATTGCAAGTTTTTTTTTTTTTTATATTCAACTCCAGACAGTTACTCATGAGATTGTTTGCAAATCTAAATATTATTCTATTTTCGACAACGATGAAAGGAATCATGACGCAAGTTGATTTTTTTTTCAAAAACATTTACTATTATCCGATTTACTCAGCCCCACCTAACTTGGTCCCCTGGTGATTCTAAATGAATTCAGAGATAAATATAAATACCACCATTGGATTCCCTGTAAAATTTTACACTGAAAAATTGTATTTGATGTTGGTACATGACGGTTTTTAATTGCATCGACATACAGAAAGACGGATACAGCATAAATATAGTCTGTATATTTATAAAGATATTTGTGACAATGACAATTCAAGTAAAAGCCCAACTTTCTTTTCATGGTAGAAGAAGAACAGCTTTCTAATATATTCAATAATGTCTATATGATTG